>VZRZ01005116.1:415697-425850 GCA_013398175.1 Climacteris rufus | reverse complement strand
ATATAAAATATAAATAAAAATAATAATTCAGAATATTCATATTCATGGACATTGTATTGGTCAGTTGGAGGAAGAAGGGCTCCTGCACAGTTCACTGGTACACTGAAGCTCAGCTGCTTACATGTGTAGCATAAACACCTATGGAGAAAAGGGATCTCACGTGTGGCTCACAAAGCCCTTTCCTCATGACCAGGAACTCACCTGCAGCTGAATGAGGTCAAATGCTGCCCTTGAATTATGCAGAAAGGGACTTGCAGTATCCTAAATTTCCCCAACCTATGCCAGCAAGTAGAGTTCACTGGCAATGAAAGTACATTGTACCTCCTCTGCATGTTCTCACTGGGTTTGTGGGGGACTGTCAAACTCATAACACATTTCAGCCAAGAGAACTGATGATTACATTTGAAAGAGTCCTCTCTCTTGCCCACTCCTTTGTTCCAGAACTGAAATTTGCTTCATATAACTCACGGACTGTTTATGGAGCTAAACCATTACAAAAATTTATTTTAATTTGTTTTCTTGAAGGATGGGAGAAAGGATAGAGAGGAAACCGGCCACAACTTCCTAATTCTTTGCTTTGGCCCTGAGGTAATTCAGACTAAACCTATTGTGGCAGCTTTATGTTACTTCAGTAGAACTGTATAATCCTATCTAGTTTGAAGTACTAGCAAATACGTTTTATAATCTCTACTTTATGCATAATGAATAACAAAAAACAATTAGAGTCTTAGACTATTATTTTGATGGATAAATTCACATACTGGCTTTTAAACAATAGACTATAGCAGGAAACTATTATCAGTAAAGAACACTGCTAAAAAAATAGTCTAATACTGGAGATTAATGCCTTTGGAAACGTATCAGCTGACCTTTTGATAATCAATGTTAGATACAATTTGGCTCTCTGCACCTTAATTTACCTATAAGTCTCGTCTCTGAAAAGCCGGTTAAAGTGATGTTTTATGACATAAGGGATATATTTCAGGGGTCTCTCTGTGGTTTTTCACATCCCAGAAACAACCACACCATCTGGCACAATAACTTCTGCACATGTAGTCAGAGTACACAACTTTGCAGCAGCTGAGCAGAACAGTATAGAAAGGTTGCCTGACAATTTCTCTACGCAGAGCTCGAAATAAGAGCATTAGTTTCTCACATGCAGGAGCACATCATTAACATGAGTAATTGGGACTTAAATACAAGAAAAAATCCAAGCTACATGACAACACCACTGCTACAATGTATGGAAATACATTTACTTTTTAATTGGACTTTTACCATCAATTTGAATTGTGGATATGTGATCCAAAATAGTCACAGCATGCCTACGTGAATTGGCTAATGAGATGTCCGCTGACTGCTGAGCCCTTCAATTAATCAAATAGCTGAATACATTGAAGGTAGCTAAATATTCTTTTCTCTGGTACTCTATTAAAACTCAGCATTATATCAGACATTTTCACAAGAGACTAAAATCTGAGTTCACGTTGGGATAGCCTTCAAACAAAAAATGACACTCATTTAGTGATTTGAACATCTGCTTAATTATCTTTATTACCCTGCTACTTCTTAGGAGTAATATACCAAGAATTTGACTTACAAAATAAATTACCTTTAAGACAAAGAATTGAAGATTAGTTCTGTGTTAAGACACCTGGGAGAGAAGTGGGTTTAAATCCCAATTCTACCATTCTTTTCTGTTTGACCTTGGCCATGACATTTAGCTTTGTAGACTCATTTTCCATATCTATTCAACAGAAACTATTGATGTTACAAGTGATGGTTAGCTCTCCCTTTCCTACAGCAAGTTAGAAGCCAGAGAATCTCTGCAAAAATGGTGCTATACAATAATGATCTGAAAGGTATTCAACACCTGAGAAATGCTGAAGGGAAGCTACTGTAAAGAAGTAATTTCACAACATTCCTATATAAAAACTTTCATTAGCATATGGAGGAACTGTTCAGGGAACTTCCCAGACTCTCTGTCTTAAGGAAAAGGAATACTATTGAGTATATTAACCTTTTTATGTCTCATCTTGTGTTTTTCAGATATTTATCTTTGTTTGCCTGTTGAATCCAAGACTACCCTCACTCTGTGACTGTTCTACCTTACCTTATCTTTACAGTTCTACTGAGATACCAAACCAGCTTCCAGAAACAACTGCAAATTAGTGGCTACTACCATTACCATAACACTGATCTCTGCAAACTCTATTGATCAAAATATCAAAGGGAAAAGCAGAAGTATGGGGGCTTTTTCAAAAAATATTACCATAAACCATACTGTATATTCCCTTGCAGTTTGCTGCATACACCTTCAGCATTTCTCCAGCATGCTGCTAGGCTTATGTTGTGGATCATTTCCTTGACCACTCTACAATGGGGCTCTTCTGGACACCTCTCTTAGGCAAATAAAAGACTTATAGCTGATGGATCTTGTTTTTTTCTGACAGTAGAGGTTCCTAATCTGTCTCTTCAGTGTTACTTGTGGTTGAAGAAGTGATCTGTTGCAGCATACCAAACTAAAAAACAGAACTTAAAAATAAGAATATTAAGATGATAGTGCTCACATCCTACTCCATATTTATCTGCAATTGTGACCTAATTAGAAATTGTGATGGGATGACCCCATCCAGTAGCTAAGCTCCCATGTAGTCAGTCACCCCTTCACTCTGTCTCCAGAAGGATGGGGGATATAATCACAAGGGCTAAAGCAAAAAGAACCTTATGGGTCACAATAATGACCATTTGTTAACAAAGTTTAAAAAAAATAAATTAATCAAATTATGCCAAGGCAATCACTCACTACCTACCTCCCACAAACAGACCAATCTCCAGATAGTCTCTGAACAATGTCTACTTTGGGAAAACTGCCCTTCAGTTTTATTGCTGAACATGACTTTATATGACACTGTGCAAGTGCTGTTCATCAATAGCTAAAACATTGGTGTGTTATCAGCAATGTTTTCATCAAAAATCCAAAATGCAGCACCATACAGGCCACTTTAAAGAAAATTAACACCATCCCAACTGTAGCCAGCACAGAAAAGAAACATTCCCACAGTTTTTGGGAAGCCCTGCAAAAGCCACATCCTGTCTTCAGTCATAGAAGACAAACTCTTCATTATACTCCTCAGCATAATTTCCAAGTACAAAACATGACTGTTGAATATTTGACTAATGCCAGAAACTTTTCAAAGTAACAGCTTCTCCTTAGACAGTCACAAAAAAGAGTCTTGGTTTCAATGGTGAAACAAATAAACAAGCCTCTGTGAGTCAAGCACCCTTCCAACAAGGAAATTCAGGATATTCCTAAGAGAAAATTTATTCCAGGTTACAGGCTGAACATATTCCAGATTCCAATTCTTGAAAATTTTGGAACCACAGCAACAATTTTTTGAAAATCTTGCTATTCTCCTTTGTCAGTTCCTCAGCAAGCGTGAAGTAGTATTGCTCAGTAGACCTAATTAAGTCATACTTATGTGAACTTAAGATAAGTGAACTTATCTGATTTTCCCTGCTTCAATAACAAGATGAACTTGAAATATTGCGTCACTTGTTCTGGTGTGAGGTCACACCCAAGACAAACTTCCCCAGTTGTTCACCTTGCCTGACAGTCTAGAGGAAATCACCAAAAGGTAACTAAATAAGAAAAGCATTCCTTCTCCACAAGCAATGACCAAATTTAGTGATATAACAAATGTTCGCAAGACTCTTTCCTAATGAGGATGATATTAAGCTAAACTTAAATGGCTACATGTAGGTCTGTGTACATGAACCAGGTGTCTAATATTTCAATGTGGCCAATAAATATTTAGCCTGTAGGATCAGTGGAGACTCAAGATTTTTTTTCCCAAACAGAAATAGACACATAAAATTATTGGAGCAAGTCTAGCTGCTTTAGCCAAAACTCTAAAAGACAAACTCATATTTCCTACTCCATACAGAAATGGTCTGTTGTAAGAATATTCTAGGTTGTCAAAATGAGAGAAGAATGGAGGATTTTCCTACTGCTTCCTGCCTCTCCCTCCAGATACTAAACATGAGATAAAGCCTCTCTGCAACAGTGCATGGGCCAATCTGCAAAAACGTAGGAAAGACAAGGGCAATGGACCTTGAAGAATGTTTGGGCAAGTGGCTAATGAAAGGACAGAAAAAATAAGGTTAGGAATACAACCTGTGATTCAGCTTAGGTTTATGTGGCAGGCTGTTGTCCTAGTTTGTCTAGTTCATCCATTTTCTACCTGTTCATTTCCTTTGATCTGTTAGTAATATTAAAGTCTTATTCTGCAATGCTGCTTCTGAACTTGTCTGTTTTTCCTTTTAAATTCCTCACTCTGGCAGGAAGGGCTATTGTCTTGATCTTCTTTGAAGATAGATTTGCTTGTTGTCACAGCTGATTTAGAGATTCCCATGACATTCAGTTCCCCTCTTGCTTCCCATATTGCAGATGAATAAAGCTTTCCCTTTGGAGGCACTGACAGGTAGAGCTAATTTGCGGTTCCCAGTAAGTGACCATTTCTTAAAGGCTAATGATGCAGTTCACACCTAACCAGCCTTACAAAAAATGCACGAGAGCTAAGCAATTCAGAAGAATGTATGTTTCAAACCTCATTAAAGGGCTTTCATCGGCAATTCTTCCTCAAACTTGATAAACTTTCACACTCTTTTGTGTTGACGCAATTTGTAAACCTAAACAATTGGCTCAAGCTAATCCTATTTATTAAATGCTTTAATACACAATTACTACACTTTCTATGGATTAACAGCTGTAAATTACTAAAAAAGTTACTTTGTTAAACAAAATAAAAATTCCAGACAAAATCTATCTGTATTCCTTTTCTTATCACTGCAATGTAAGAAATCCGTTACTTTTACTCTTGAAATATATGGACTCTAATTAAAAAAATGTGTTTGATTGTCTTCAGTTATTGCTATATGTTGTTTTTCTGTAATTTCCTATACACCTTTAATGAAACCTGGGACAAAAGCCGTAGATAATAGAATGGCATAAGACTGAGAAAGTGGGAGTAAAATAAATAGATGGGAAAGGGTTAAACAGTCACAGAAACCAAGAAAAATACATAGATGTGTAACAGGAAAACTATGAAAAAGAGAACAATAATAAACCTTGAAGACAGAAATGGTACAAAAAAAAAATTAAATGAGCAGAAAAAATCTTGGGAAAGCATTCTAGAGGAATAAAATAAGATTGGAGAAGAAAGAAATAAGATAAATTAGCCCAACAGAAAACACTTGTAAATTTCTCTGGAAAAAAAACAGTCAAATTCCAAATGAAAATGGGTGACACAAAGGCAAAAAAAAGATAAATACCAGTAAAATATTGTTGTTTTATTAATTTCTAATCTGTAAGAGGTTCATGCCATTCATCACATTTCATTTAACAGAAATTCATGAGCATACACATTCTATATACTATGTTGTTGATTTTGATAGCACTTCTGCATGTGCAGGTAGTTATAGATATTTGCAAGACTAATATTTCAATCTCCCTCATATTTGATGGGCCATAGTCATGTGGAAGAACCATTTCTGTTCATGTGAATTGTTCTAATCATTACTTATTCAGCAGAAAAATAATCAACACCTGTGATTCATCTTACATTGCTGTGACACATATCACTTCACTCCAGATTCTCATCATCTTCTGGAAGCCTTCTTGGTGACACACATATCTAAATTACATGGAAAACATTTCATCCAGCTGTATTTATCCAGTTGTAGGTAGACAGTCACAACATGCAACTTATCTGCATATAGATTTTGAACTCGTTTCAACTAACTTGCTAGCAGCCATTTCAAAATACAGACACCAAGAGTTTATTTTGCTCAGCAGCTGCATAAATATATTATTTACTCATGACTACCTTCAGACTATATATTTCTCTCTTCTCTACAAAGGAGAAAAAAGACTTTTTGTTAGTAGCTGGAGAGTTCTCCCATCATTCAGATTTGACACGAAGAAAGCATGCTAACTTGGTATATATTACTCATAAATTCATAATTTTAATACAGAATTCCTAGTGATATTCATTTTGGGGTGAACACAGGACAGGTGTTAATGTTAAATATGGCATTGTTGTTGCCCTTATAAAAGTATTTTCTATCTGCATCTGTCAGAAGAGAAACTTCTGAAGTGGAAACTTCTCAGTCATGGGAGTCTTACAGTATTAAACACCATCTATCTTTGTGTCAACTGCACTTCAGGTGGCTAAAGTGTGAGTTCTCCCCCTCTGATCTACTGATGAGTTACACCATGACCTAAAAGAAGGTATTAATGAGTAAGCAACCTTCTTTATGGAAATTAATTTTCCAAGAAACTGTTGTTTCAGGCATCTCCTCAGCAGACAGAAGCAACCAGCAGAAATGCCACAGCTGTTGGACGCTGAACATTTGATATAGTACCAGCACAGAGTAATGTAAAATAAGTTTTAAAGCATTCTTAAATTAAAAGGCAAATACTTTTGATAGCAAGTGCATACTGAGACGTTTAATGCTCCATGATTTATTTATGACGATTTTCACCATAGTAAGGAAAAAACTTAGTTGAAAAATAAATGAAAACCAGCATGACATTAATATGACCGGAGAGAACCTCTTGCTCTTGCCTTTGGGATATGATCAAAGGACTCACTTCTGTGAGTATAGTTCTGAAAAATAATCGTGTCTGACAGTCAGCATATGGCCCCAATCCTTAGTTGTACTCGAACAGCATTTGCCACACCATCAGTGCAAAGAAAGCATGAAGACAACACAGTCTTCTCCTGCAGCAACTACTCAAAATGGGGAACTTCCAGAAACACAAAGGAAAGCACCTTGCTTATCTTCATAGCCTACAAAAAGGAAATGCATAGGAAAAAAGAGCAGGATAAAAGGTCATGCCTAAACTAAACAACTAAACAATGGCTTTTGTCCACTGTGGAGATTGACAGGGAAGTCAAAGGAACTTGCAGTCTCCAGAGCTACAGGAGATTAGAATATACTCTCAAAGTTTTGCTGTTCCTCCCAGGGACACAGCTGAAAAGCAAGGGCTTCCTCCCACAGACTATACACAGACCACACTGAATGCACTCTGAGATGCGGTGTATAGTCCCTGTACACAACTGGTCAGCTGGGGATCTACCCAGAGCTGATTGAAGTTTCCCCAAAGCCCATGCACCCTTTCTTCTAGGAAAGTGAAAGCACAGGAATAGAGAAGAAGAGGAAGAAAAAAACTGTTGCCAAAAAAATAAAAAATCAGGAAATGGCCAGGTCATGCACACAAATCTAGAAGCTGGGGAGTAATTCCTAGGTTTTACAGATTTGATACAGAGTATATGAGTAGGAAATCATGCCATCCATTTCAGTGAATGCTTCAGACCATTTTCCCTTATTCACTGAATAGTTTTGTCCTTTGCTGCATATATTTTCTGCTCCTCCTTGACACTTCCTTGTATCCATTCTCTCAGCAATCAGGTCAGCACAAAGATATGTGAAAGGAAGGTCTTTGATTCAATGCTCACCATACTACACTGTTCACAACATTCACTGTAGGTGTCTAGAAGGTACAGTTGAAGCCACACATTTCAAGCAAAAATCTCTTGCTCTTCTCTTACAGAGCTCATCCTCACAATAAGCAATCCTATCAAAAAAACATTTGATCACCTGGAATTACACCTCCCTCTCCCTGTCCTTCCCATTGCTGCAATGAGAATTGGTCTCTTTCTCACCATGAACAACAAAAATTGGCTAATTTGTCCCCAAAATTCACATCTGTTTCCAGCACCCTGTGAAAATGCCAGAACTGTGATTTTTTTTTTTGTCAGTGATGGTAAAGATGGACTTACACTATTGAACAATCTAGGTAATTCTGCATTTTATTACTCAGGATCTGTAATTCTCCCTAACGGAGTAAAATTAATGGAGTATAAATAAGTGTGTCATATCGTCAATAATTTTCATTGTGCTTTTACTTTAATTTGTAAAAATATAATTTTTTAACATTATAAAAATCAATATTTCACTTCTCATACCTTTTCATTTACATATAGAAACACAGAGGGAGAGGGAGAGACAAAGAGAGAAGAAAAGTCTTTTCCACTTCTGTTTTTTCACCTGGGACAATGAAAGGGAAGCAACACTGGAAATGTATAAATTCTTCAACCTGAAATTAATTTATTGCATCGGTTTCCCACACACATTAGTATAGTTCTGTTTTCACCTCTATACTCCTGTGCACATAAATATTATGGTCACTCAATGTGCCCTGATATCAACATGTCCTGATATCAAGTCCTATACATTCTATACATACAATCTTCATGTTTTTAAAGATCCCTTTAATAATTAGACACGAAGGAAGTGAAAATCAAATAGCTGCAATTGATACTTATGTTTCCCAAATTGTGCATGCCGCAAAAATTTTCACATCCAGAAATGTTATTCTGTTCACTTTTAGAGTGGTTGTGAGTTTTTTCTGTATTATTTTCAACATCATTTCCAGTACAGATCTATAAATGCAGAGAAATGCAAATATATGCTGCAATTAGAATTCCATACTATAAAAAGCAAGCTTTTTTTTAATAAAAAATTAGACTCTAGGCTATTTTTTATTTGCAAGGAGTAGTAAAATACCAAAATAGAGTATAGACATCCCTAGAGAGTCCTAGATTTTAAAAGGTACTTATATCAATGATTTTCATTTCAAAAGCACTAAAGACCCATAAGTATCTATTGTACAAAACTGGAAATACTGGATTTTCACTACCTCTTACAGCTTGAACTGTTTAAACAGAGACTGAAGAATCTCATTTTAGGCTCAATCATGGTGACCAGCTGTTCCTTAGTCTTCTATTTGCAAGATAAGCACTGACCTTGATTTATCATTCTGGGCTTCAGATAGTCGTTTATGCTTACAGAAAGTAAGTGTGACACACTGGTGTTTTTCTAATCTTTGTTCTGGTCAACAAATCAGTATGTCAGCATCGGTGTGAAACAGTGGAAAATTAGGTCTATCTATTTTATTGTAATTAAAACCCCATTTCAAATAAACCTGTAACATATTATGGAAAAAATAATTTGAATTATTTTGTTACATAGGTATATTTTCTATTTAGTACCATTTCTTCTACAACAGGTCATCCTCTGAACACGAAAATAGAAAGGGTCATGCATACAATTACACACTGAAACTTCTGCTGAAACTTCAATTAAAGCTTTTAAATACAGATACTATTTTATAAAAAAGTATAATAATAATTAAAGGGAACTTTGTGTATTTGAGGATACCCACAGTGATTTTATAAATCCACAGGGACTGTAAATACCATAAAGATCTGGTAGATAAACAACATATCATACCAGAACTAGAAACAATATGAAAACAGAGTACATCATTTTGTGTCAGTGATTATTCAGCAATACATATTTTATAAGTATTTTTAATGAAAGGAAGCTGAGTGAAGAGAAAAACAACAAAGTAAATTAAAATTAAGTCCCAAGGAGCTTCTTGATTTTCAGGTGGCCAATCTCAACTTTGTTTGTCACAGACGAGTGTTAATTTTTTTAGAATTTGCCACTTTTATTTTTCATCAGCTAAACCAGAATATTAAATCTCAGTAGTAGAGGCAGATGTTTCTTAGATAACACACCTGTTCCCTTTAAGTTGGAAAGTATAGTCAAATTGGATTAGATTATCCACCTGCATGAGCATATTTTAGCTGCAGAAAAGAGAATTGTCTGCAAAGAGTTGATTATACTTAGCTTGCAGCAGCTCATTTACTTGTTTCTGCTTCAAGGGATGGATTCAGACATCAGAAGACCCAGACTCAGTTGCTGCACTACATCTCAGGATGTGGCAAAGAAAACCATTTTCCTTCCTCCGTTACTCAGAGGAAACTAATACTATGTGAGGCAAGTTCGCCACCACACATGGAGGCACACAAGAGCAAGCAGATAGGCAAGACCAAAGGTCTGTTTTCAACACCAGCAAACAAAAGGTGCTTAGTGAAAAGTACAAGAACAAGCCAAGTCTGTAATGTTTCCCCATAATATCCTTCCAGCATCTAGCCATTTGTGTCTCAGAGAGTTCCTCAAGTCACAACATATTTAATTTAAGGTCCAGAAAACCAAAAGCTATAACTATTTCACAAAA
>VZRZ01005116.1:394553-415667 GCA_013398175.1 Climacteris rufus | reverse complement strand
AAAAAAAAAAAAAAAAAAAAAAAAAAAAAAAAAAGACTGGGTTCATTGTTGTCCTAAAAAGCTCCTTCCCCTTCCACTGGTGTAAGTAATCAATTACTAGTCTACACATGCTGTATCCTTCTAAAATTACTACTGAAGTACTGAAGGCAAATCAGGCCTACTACCAACTTGTCTCAGTGTTCATCACAAGGGACAGTGAGCCCACCCTCTCTCTTTCCCATTATAGAGTAGCCAGCACTTATGGCTAGGCAGTAAGAGGGTTCCTACAAATCTATCCTTTGCAAACCTTCTACTTCAATCTCTGATTCTCCTTCACAGAACTAGGGATCTGAGCAATCCCTCTGTGTGAAGAAAGACAAGGATGCCAGTTATTTCTGTTCTACGCTCCACATAATGGTAGTATTAAAAACTAGAATAGACATTGTGTTCCCTGTGCACAGAGAACGTGCACTCTTTGTGCTGTAACACAACATATGAACTCCAGAAATCTACAAAAGACATAACATGACATTTTAATAATAGAGATAGCAACTATTCTCCTCCAAGCCTCTATGCAGAGAGGAAATAGTGACTATTGATAAGTAGGCAATTTCATCTTGATTCTTATTCATAAACTCCTTATGAATGTTAACACCAAAGGTCTTGCATATGATTGAAATTAAGATTTCTGCCTGGCCATACCTGCATTCCTGTAATGCTTGGCTTTCAAATTTTTAAAATTGCTAGCGTAGAAGGAGAAGATTCATTTTATTGTGAGCCATGGCATCTTGGTAGGCAGATAAAGCTTTGCCTGAGACTGGTGTGTTAACTCCTTTGGAGTTCTGATCTTCCTGTTCATTTACTTCTTAAATAGCAGAGAGAAAAGTGGATCAGATAGAAAATGGACGTAACTGCAAATTATGCTTCTATCATTCCTACTGCCTAGTGCTAGTCTCCCTTTCAAAAGAGAGAGATGGGGCTCTTTCAACATTACAAAATGTAGAAAAGTAAAATACAAATTCTGCTTAAAATGGTGGCATTGTGAAAAGATGATTATTTAAAACAGGAAAATTTTTTGGGTTGTTGTTATTTACTGTCTAATGATTTGGACGTCAATGAACCAAAAGTCAAATCCTGAGCAAACCCACAGAAATATTTCACAGATAGGGGTTAGTGTATTCATATGGGGTTTGTCAAAATAAGTACAATAAGACACGCTTTCCAATGGGCATTAAACTTCTCCAGTCAATGGGACCACATGCAAATTAATTACTTTTGTATAATTACTTTCATATTCTGTAGTGACACCCTGACTGTACAAAAATTAGGCCTTAGAACTGAACATCACAATGCCATTTTCATCACTCCCTTAGGTTTCTCCCACCAAGGGCAACCCTTGTGTGCATACAGCCCTGTGTCAACTATCCACGTTCCTGACCACACTGTATGAGCTCAAACTACTCATGTCCTGACATTTCCTCAGGCCTTCAGCTGGCCTCCCAGAATTCTCCATGCCTTTGACAACTGCATCATGAGACCAACCACACAGCTGGCCCTGCCTGAATCTCAGTCTTTGATTATCTTATACACAAAGGAAAAGGACACCAAAAACTGGACTTGTCTACCAGCCTTTCCCTGAGCATATGTGCACATTGTACCTGGCAGCCCAAGATATCTGAGTATCAAACAAGTACTTGTTTCCCAAGGAGCCAGGCCAGAGCGCTCCAGAGGCATTACAGCTTGCTTGCACCATTTTTCTGGCTATAACTCATGCTGCGATGTACTGGAGCAATCTTCTCCCGCTGAGACTGTTCCAAGTCATCCAAGATCACCAATATTTAGAAATCCAGCACACAGGACAGAGCACACAGAATTGGATGCAACTTTCTTGGGTTCACATGAAGAGGAAGGGAGGTAGTAGGAGAACAGAATCAAGGCCAAGGTTCTTTTCCCAGGTCATACAGACAGCGGATGAGTTACATGTCAACAAGTCACACCTTTTTTAAGCCTCCAAAAACCTTTGTTGTTGTCCAAGACAAAAGGCTTTCATTCATCTCTCTCCACATTTTGCATACTTCACAAAGAATGAATTCTGAGAGCCCTGCTTCAAGGAACACCACCCTGCGTGCTTTTCTGTGTTCGTGGTTCATCTGGAAGGCAAGTATGGCCCTTTTCACAAAGGACCCTGTCCTTAGCACATCCTGTAATGTTTTGAAACATGGAATTTGGTGAGTAGCCACACCTCAGCTGCCCAAGCCCTAAACAGAAAGCTCCACTAAAGACAGGCAATGCTGAGAATCCTTTCACAAAAGCAGGCCAAATTAACTGTCACTTATACACATACATATATTTATATGTATCAATATATGTTCATGTGCATCCTCTTTATACTCAGCTTTGATCCAAAGAAATATTGATCTTTACTCACAGAAGCCTACACTCTGTCCTCCCTAGCAGCTTTCTGACTCAAAACTGGTTACCACCTGTCCAAGCAATCCTGCCCAGTAATCTGGATTTTAAAAAATGCAAGGCAGTCCACTTTCTAAGAAGAAAATACTTGATATAAAACAGCACAGGAAAACATCTTGAAGCTATACAGCCTTCCTTCCCAGCCTCTGCATTCAACCACCACATTCTTCCAACACTCAACACCTGAACCACTTCAGGATTTGCCCTGCCCTTGAGACACCTTAACAGACAGTCTTTTTCTCACACACCTGTTCCCAGGACAGCATTTGCCTGAATTATTAGGATTCTCTTGGATGGATTAAGCTGTAGATAGGGTTTCTCCCCCCTCACACAGCAGTGAGAAAGATAAATTTAAGGTCTCTCAAAGCACCTACATATTGCTACACAGAGTAGTAGCAGATGGTTATCCAGGAAGAGCAAGCAGGAGAGAGGGTGAGAGAGCAGAACCACAAACAGGACCGAAGCAAGGCCAAACAAAATAAGTGCCTACCCAGTAATCTTTCACAGATTGGGATCTTGATTTTTTAGTCTCTTCAGATGCCAGATGAATGGCCATAATTCAGGATACTGATTCAGAGAATGTGCAACAGTAACTGAGACTGGGATAATGACAGAAGCAGAGATGTGGCGGCCATCATCACAATGACCTTTCTTTACAACAGGGGAAACCTTTGCTACGAGATCAAGTATGTCATGTATCTTTCCAGGTGTCACACTAATTTTGTTTTCTGCATGAGCATTTATGCTAAAGTAAACAGAATAACATGGGACTTGGTACAAATATGCATACAGGGAATATATTCAATCCCTACACCTCTTCTACTGTACCAAATAAAACCACTTTGTATACGTATTCCTGAAAGCCCTTTGAAGGGAGCAGAGGAACCACGTGGAGGGAGCTGAGTAGGTTTCACAACAGGAAGGTACAGCTGAGTTACTGAATGAATTTTGCTTAAGTGTGGGCACAGACTGGCAATGGACAGCACTGGTACCTGCATAAATAAAGCTAGAACTTGTTCCACTGTGAGGTAAGAAAAGGCAGGACCAAGCTGAAACAGCCACAGACCTATGGTGCAACTGTGGAAATTCAAAGTAATGCCATTCATGCTTACACATGCTGTGCTGGTCACCAAAAGCCACTGGAAATGTCAGGTGTCAACGGTTTCCAAGCACTGGCAGGCAAATGTGGGCTACGTTTTTCTCAACATTTGGGCCAGTGTCACCAGCAAAATCACATAAGGCAGAAAGACAAGTTTTCTGTCCAAACCAAGAACTCCAGCCACATCTTCTACAACTATGGGGATGAGGTAGTCTCTAGCTGCACTAGATAAGAGTCTCAGATGAGACTCTGGGTGGTGTAACCAAAGTCACTTCTCATAATCTCCTGCCAAGTAGTGGACAATGGAATTTTTCCAACACAGAGCACAGTTAGTTTGCAATATGCACCAGAGTTTACATTATAAAACTAATAACTAAACAAAACTCTGACCAAAAAGCAACTTAAATACTTCTCTTACTTTCACCAATGCGTAATCGTAGCAGGTTGACCCTGGCTGGATGCCAGGCACCCCCCAAAGCCTATATATTACTTCCCTTCCTAGCAGTA
This sequence comes from Climacteris rufus, assembly GCA_013398175.1. Lineage (NCBI taxonomy): Eukaryota > Metazoa > Chordata > Aves > Passeriformes > Climacteridae > Climacteris > Climacteris rufus. Next base: position 411,613 of record VZRZ01005116.1, on the reverse strand, counting down.
TAGGGGAGAAAAATAAGATGGAAAATTACTCATAGGTTGAAATAAGGCAGTTGGCTAAAGCAAAAGTGTAACTTTGAGAAAAAAGGTTTATTCCCTACTTCCCATCAGCAAGCGATGTTCAGCCACCTCCTGGGAAGCAGGACTTCAGCACATGTAGTGGTTGCTCTAGAAGGCAAAAATCATAAATAACAAATGTTCCCCACTCCATTCCTCCTCTTTCCCTTAGCTTTCATATCTGAGCTGATGTTATACGCTGTGGAATATCCCTTTGTTTAATTTGGGTTAGCTGGCCTAGTTGTGTCCCGTCCCAGGAGGAGGATCTAGCTACCTCTAGGTCCCAGGATCTTGCCCACCTCCAGCCTACCAGCTTTCTCACTCCCAGACTACTAAGGGGGAAAATGTTGGAGAGGCACAGTCGATGCTGCTGTGCCAGCACTGCCCAGTATTAGCCAAAACACTGGTGTGTTATAAACACTTTCTAGTTACCAGTGCAAAGCATAGCACTGTGAGGGCTGCTGGGAAAATTAACTCCATCTCAGACAGGCCAAATACAGATTTATTCCACCATTTTCACTGTTGTTTCAACATCTTAAAATTTGCAATAGCATTAAAACTGTATTATAGATGGTTTTACTGATACCAGATAAATATTTACTTCCAAACATCCAAGCATTACTTTTCTGCATCCTGTGTAAGTGAAGACTACCTAGAAAGCAAACCCCTTACCCTTCATTTATCCTACGTAAACCTTGCTTTGGCTAGCACTGAAATTTTCTTAGGCCTTTTAACAAACAAAAATCCTCAGCTTCTGTGACATAAGAAATCCTCATTTTTCTTCACCGATCAGATAACCTTCCATAAGCTAACAAAGACAGAATACATAATATAAACCAATAAACAGTTATCTTTGTTAGTTTTACTTCTGTAGTTTAAATCCTCAGGCTATTGTCTTGAGATGTATGCAACTCAGACAGTGGTTTGTCATGTGAACTTTGGCACTGCTCAGGTGTTTAGATTTTAATTCACAGTAGAGAATATTGAGGCAGAATTATATTAAGAAATCTATTATAGTCTTTCAGATAGAAAAATCTTCAATAATTTCCTTTTGAATTCACTGGTAGTACAAGAATTTAGCCTTAAGTCCATTTTCACAGTACTCAGAGATGCTTTTACTGGACTTGAGAAGGAAATCTTGTCTATCAAACCTGATTTCCTTTTATGACAAGATAACCCACAAAGTCGATCAAGGGAAACCAGTTAATGCAATCTTTAGAGATTTCAGTAAAGTTTTTTATACTTTCAGTACCGAAACATCAGTAAAGGTTTCACACAGTATCCTTCAGGACAAAACATCCATCACAAAGTTGGATAAACACATCACATGATGGGTGAGCAACTGGCTCAGGGGTTGGGTGTGGCAGTGTATGTGGCAAAAGCCACAGCCCCACAGGCTCAAGACTGGTGGATTCAGCCTGAGGTTGCCACCATCTGAGTCACACTACCTGGTCAGGGTGAGCTTTCTGGCTCACCCCCAGCATCCCTCGCAACTTCATTACCANCAGCTCTTCCCGATCCTCACACTGCCTCCCCCGGACCCCAGACCCTCGTGCCACCTCTCCCAGACCCTGGACCCTCTCCTGCCTTTCCTGCTGCTTCTCCCCGGGAAATAAAAGAGCTGGAAATCACACCAGGGTCCTTTTCTCTGGCCTTTATTCTTGCCTGCACCCACAACATCGGCCTGGGGCTCTCTCTCACCCAGAGGAGCCAGCACTAACAGAGCTGCCAGAGGACGCCCTGCATTTGGGGAAGCTGCAAGCAGCAGCCCCCAGGAAACCAGGGTCACTCCCAGACTAACACTGAGTGGCCGTGAGCAGGCACTCGGAGCTAGCGTTAGTTGGGCACAAAGGATTACAGTGAACAGGGTAACATCAGATTGGTGACTTGTCACTGGCGGGGTTCTGCAGGGCTTCATCCTCAGCCCTGTGCTCTTCAACATCTTCATAAATTACTTGGATGCAGGACAGTAAGGGATAATAAGCAAGTTCATAGACAATACAAAACTGGGAGGAGCTGTTGACTGCTCAAAGACAGAGAGGCCCTGCAGAGAGACCTCAGCAAATCAGAGGACTGGGCAATCTCCAACAGTATGAAGTTCAACAACAGAAAGTGTCAGATTCTGCACCTGGGATGGGGCAACCCTGGGTGTACAGACTGGGGAATGAGAGGCTGGAAAGCAGTGCCACAGAAAGGGACCTGCAGGTCCTGGTCAATGACAAGTTGTACATGGGTCAGCAGTGCCCTGGCAGCCAGGAGGTCACCTGTGCCCTGGAGTGCATCAGGCACAGCATCGCCAGCCAGGCAAGTGGGGGGGAATGTCCCACTCTGCTCTGCACTGAGGCAGCCTCACCTCAAGTCCTGTGTGCAGTTTGGGGTGACTGAATATAAAAAAAAGATATTAAACTATTAGAGATCATCCAAAGGAGGGCAATGAAGATGGTGAAGGGCCTTGAGGGAAAGCCATATGAGAAACAGCTGAGGTCACTTGGTCTGTTCAGCCTGGAGAGGAGAACACTGAGGAGTGACCTCATTGTAGTTACAACTTCCTTGTGAGGGGCAGAGGAGGTGCAGACACTGATCTCTTCTCTGTGGTGACCAGTGACAGGACCCAAGGGAATGGCCTGAAGTTGTGTCAGGGGATGTTTGGGTTGGATATTAGAAAAAGGTTCTTCACCCAGAGGGTAATTCCAGGGTGAGCACTGGAACAGGCTCCCCAGGGAAGTGGTCACAGCACCAAGCCTGACAGAGTTCAAGAAGCATTTGGACCATATGCTCTTGGGTACTTGGTGTGACTCTTGAGGATAGTCCTGTGTAGGGCCAGGAGCTGGACTCCACAAGGGGATGCTTGTGGGACCCGTCCAACTCAGTTTATTCTGTGATTCTGTGATATGCCTCAATTCAGCAGAGGACGAAAGCAAATGTATAAACATGTGAAGAGTCTTACTGCAACCTGCATTACATATTCATAGTTCAGCACATGCTTTGATGTTTCACTTGACTGGCACTAACAGGGTTTCCATCTCAGAAAAAAAGTGACATCAAGTAATTCCCCTTTCATCATACTAGTGAAAAATTTACTAATACTAAAACTCTCCCTGGATTTATTTGCAACAATACAATGGACACGTGCAAATATCCTGTGGTTTATCTGCTATTATCTTCAAAATAATATAGAAACTATATAAGTAATATGTAAAGACTTGCAGGGAGCTCAGCCCATCTATTCACCCAGGTCAAACACAGCAAAACATTTTGGCTTCTAAAGATTATTGCACTGCTCTGCTAATGCCAAGAAAAAGGGACTGCTCACCATTCTTCTGCTAGGCCTCTCTCATTGACAGTGAGCTATGAATAGCTTTCTAAGGTATTGGATTTGTTTGGTGCTTTTAAATCCTTTTCTGAGTCATATTTCTCTGCTCTCAGCCTTTTATTACAGATGAGTTAGTTGCAAAAGCACATAATATCCCAAAACATCAATCTGAGATGGCATAATGAGAGCAGGATTCATGGGGTGTTTTTTTGATTTCTTTAATCAATTACTGACAAATCAATATATTTTATACTATTTCTGCCTCACTGTTTTGTTATTTCATAAAGTCTGCAACTTCAATTAAAGATTAAATGTTTTATCATGCCATTAATTGTTCTGAACTGGTGAAGTGTTCCTAGTTATATATGAATGTCCTTGTTTATGACAGATAGGACAATTGCCTCCCACAGAGACGCTGTAGCTGTAGTATGATGTTCCACCGAGTATCCAGCGTTACTGTTGATGGCGAGTGTGTGTGGTTAGTGTAACTTGCAGGGAATGGCTTTACACCTCCAACTTCCCCAGCAGTGCCCTGCTGGTTAGTCAGTCAGACAAGTGATATAGCTGTTTGGAGATGAACATCTAAAACTAGACCAAGATGGATAGCATCTTTTACTCCCCTGCATTTCTGATTTATCTTTGTTGTGAGGTTTTTTGTTGGAGGGGTGGGGGTGGGAGGAGAAGTTGAAGTGTTTGGGAGTTTTTTGGTAGTTTTTACAAAGCTCTGAACTCTCTTTTGTGGAAAACTTAGTTAAACCTGTCCAGAGGTAGTGGGGAAAAATATTCAGCTATTTCATTGATGGGATTTATATCAGACCGTCTAGCAAATACTGTGGGCAAATATTATTTTTTTCTTCACACATTGGCTGCTTTTTGTAATATGTTGAGAGTACATCTTATAACCCTTAGGGATCTCTTCTGCTTATACTTTTCCTCAAAAGGATGCCATAAAAAGGCAAAAGAAAAAATAAATCAACATAAAAACCCCAAGATTTACTTCTCCAAAACATGTGGTAATCTTAGTTATAGTCAGCATATATTCTTAGATCTCATTGAGCTTAACAGGAGATTTCTTTTAAACACATCCATTCTGAAAAATATTCCCTCCTGGTTAATAAACACAAGAACCATTTCATTTAGACTCAGTCTTTCCTTCAAGCTGAGATTTACTATGACTATTACAAATAAACACTGGCCTCATATCCACTATTGAGCCTAGCAATACCTTTGTAAGCAAAGGTCAAGAAAATAAGTCAACAGGAGGAAGAATGAGACAATTTCTGAAAGACTGATCTTTACTCCCGTGCCTCAGTTACAATACTCATCTTGTTCATTTATGGTGAGGTTTAGGACAGAGTTCAAAAACAATGTATCTGTGTGGTCAAATACAGGACATTTCTTTGCCTCTATGTGAGTAATTTCCAAGCTGAAAACAATTATATTTGTGCACAGCTACACCTATGCTAACAGTTCGCCTAAAAGGAAGGACTTCTTTGCTCAAATACCTTTATCTCCTAACTCAGGTGCATATATTCAGGATTAGGGATACTTAGTGCTCCTGTAGCTCAAAAGACATCTAGCCAAGCACATAAGTTTTCTGCATCTTGCTATGCATATGTGTTTTAACAAAGCGCCCTGTTGCCCATTTTTACTGTTAAAAAATAGCTAGCTCTTTCTGTTAGACAGTTTCAAGGACGAGATTTTGTAAACATAGCTATGTTGTTGTAAAAATTATCTTTTTACATTCCTTTCCCATGGACACAGATCCTTTTGATGGACACTTCTTGTAACCAATATAGTTAGAGACGGAAGTGTTAATTTTCTCCAATAATGTGTGATTTCTAAAAGTGTATATAAGATTAAACGAAGGTGGGTTTCCCCCCTTCCGCCCTTTGCTCTGAACAAGCTCTGACTCCGTCTTCTCTGTTCTGCGCCTTCGGCTGATAAGCCGGGATAAGCCGTAATAACAGGCAGCCCGGTAATAGCGCCCCAAGTATATTCTCTGAAGTAACTCTATACAGACCACTTCTTCTGTTCCTAACATAAGAAGCTATATGAAGTCCCACCACAGATGACTAAAATATATTTGTAAAAATTTGGTTCACGGTATCTCTGTTTAATACTACAAGTCAGACCTTTTTAGAGACCCATGGATATCTAGGCCAGTCTGGGAAGTGTGTTCCATCAAATTCTGTTGCCATAAACTGTTTGTAGAATCTAACAGTGGTTAGCTTTTACCAGTTCCTCTCAAATAGGTTGAGATAATCTCATGGTAGTGTATTCAGTGTGTTCCACAGGATACAGAAACAAAGTAGTGGCCAAAACTGTTCACCTAATCTAGTGTCCTGATCTTACCCATATCTGGTGTTTCTAATGAAGATCCAAAAAATGTAGCACATAAATATTTAAGAATAATATATTGTTCACATTCTGGAGAAAACAAGATCTATTCTTTCTACTGAGCAAATGCAGAATTAGTTGCATGTAGGAAAGTGTCATGCCAGCATTAAGCATTAAAGGGTTTGTTTTTGTTTCTGTTTCTAAGATTAACAGTTTACACACTTTTGGAACAATTGTCTGCTAGCCAAGAGAGGAAGCAACAACAGAAGGTATGCATAGTCACATATGGCCAGATCAGGGGAACCATCCGGACTTAATACCGGCTGAAGCTCTGGCCAAAAAGTGTTCCAGATATCCAGAGAGAAATCTGTGGGCACATGGGTAGACTGCATTGTGGCAAACAAACTTCACACCTATTCCAGGTCTTGCATTGTCAAAATTAGAAAAATCCCATTTAATTAAAACTATGTTTTTATCCACCCCCACCTCTAAACAGCAAGCACAGTAGCTTTTATTTGTTTTTAATTCTAGAAGAATACAGTTTATGACAAAACTGCTGCAAAGATGATCTGAGGGAATTGTGTGAGATAAGCACATAGAAGTTAAAAGTAAAACTATCAGAGAGCCCTTGAAGTCTTTTGCTAGTCATTCTGCCTATCTTTTATAGTACTCAGTCTTGCTATTGTTACAAGATTGCAATACAAGATGTCCTGGCACTCTAAAATCTTCTCATTTGATACACAGACATTCTGTAAATACATCTGCAATGAAGTGCTTAAAGGTTTATTTCTTACTTTTTAGCAACTAGGCATAAAATGTTGGGCTATAAAGTGCTTACAAATTAGATTACTGGAAGGGAATGGAACGCATTGTTATCTACTGAACCAATGATGGGTCAAATGGCACTTTGAATTCTTGTGGTGAATATGACTGCGACCTTCACATATCGCACTGACAGAAAGCAATTTTATTTACATTTTTAAATCCACATAAAGGTGAAATACGGTACCACTACAAAATGAAACATTAAATTTTTTTGTCCCAAAGCATTACTGAGATCTCCCAAGGTCACACATAGCCTGAAATGAAGTAAGATTTTCTTAATCCTGCTACCAATACATTTCACCCACATCTTGTGGTACTGGTGATCTATTTTCATTTACAAGTAGAAAAATCTCCTAACTTTAAGATGGAGAAATAAGAAATAATGAGAGACTGTTTCTTTTGTCCCTTAACTGTTCTGCACAAACAGATCACTAATTATGTTTGAGCTGCTGTAACAAGCTACATGCTTCATCTGTACAGATTAAAAAATCCACCCATAAAGAGATGGCAGGGTGAAAAAATCTTATTTAAAAAGAAATATATCAAAACCTCTATAATGTCTATACTTCTAGAACGCTATAATTCAATACAATCTGCATATTTAAACACTTAAAGAATAGCATATTCCACCTATGTATACAAAATGTGCTTATCTGTCACTTTCAATTAAAAAAGAATATTTAAAAATCTACTCATTGCACTACAGCATTCCCTCCACAATTTCTAAGAACCTCATTATGAAAAAGTTACTACTAAAAGCCTGGTTTATAAGCACTATACAGTAGGTAGTGTCATAAAGAAATAATAAATAGCAACAATAACTACCTACTTCTAACCATTCTGTTTAACCTTCAAGCTACTCAAAAGTACAACATTAAAAAGAAGTTCAACCGTTATTTACAGAATAACATCATTTTGCAAAGTATTGTCAAACACAGCACTGAGGATAAGTATGTCTAAAAATTATAGATGGCTCTGTTACCAAAGGTTATAATTAAGGCTGTCTGCAACTTCCCATAATAAGACCCTTTTTTTCAGTTGTTTATGTTTGCTGAACTCCAACCACTTGGACCAAAATTTTTCCCTGCAAGGTATCTACCTGGGCATTTCTTTAGTCTTTGTGGAAAGTTTGACACACAAATATCTGGAGAACAAGACTACAGGAAAATATCCCTGGCTTTGAAAAGAGAACTAAAACCCCTTCTTCTTTGGGAAGTCCTTCTTCTTTGAAAAGTTGCACTTTTGGAGAAGGAAAAACTTTTAAAATATGTTAGGGCATATAACTTATATGATTTCTGGAAAGCCCATTCAAAGTCAGGCTAGTTTGTTGGGTGTTTTCAATATCAAGTCTTAACTATTTCCCAGAATCACCTCAGATTCTACAGCTAAAAGTCATTAGTATTCTTTACATGTTTTAACATTCAGAATAACCTATACACGTTTCAGCTCTGTAAAACAGAGTTTGCTTTCTTCAGCCTATAGAGCTAGATGCACCAAGCCAGAACACCCCTTCAGTCTTTGCTCTGGATATCCTAGACCAGTCAAGTTCTCCTATGCTTTGCTGGCAGATTCTTGCAGGAGCACTGAGAATGAAGAGGCAGATAGACATAAAGGCAGATAGAGCCTGCAGTGCAGTAATTTGTTACAGGCTTTTATGCATGCATGATAGATATAAATCATTAAACGAAGCAAATTATAAGCTTAAAAATAATGGATAGGGAGTGAGGGTAGTGCCCTGCAAACTGGCAACTTGTTTCAAGCTAAAAATGTGCATCCACAGCTAACCAAGAGTATTGCTCTTCAGGAAAAAAAATAAAGCTTTCAGGATTTTGATCACATAAACAGCTTTCTAGAAGCAAATAGTTACTAATTAGTTACTGTGCTAGGACAGACAGACAGGGGTTTTTGAAATGTAAGACAAGAATTGGACTTGTATGTAGCTGTGAAGATAATGGATGCTCAGTAAGCAGATTAAAATCAGGAAAGCACAGGACTACTTATGCTTGGTGTTTGCAATCTTGGAATATCCTTCAGGCTAGATCCAGAAGGTGTCTATAATTACTATCATGAAGTGCTTACTTTCTTTGTCCAAGGGACCTGTTAAAGTTCATACCCTGGATTAGCTACCCACATATTTCTGTTGTGAGATTTTTCCTGAAAGCATAATTCACAGAAGCTACTAAACTGTCCAAACTAAGCAACCAAAGAAAGAAAAGGAATTAACTTAAACACCTTCTGACACTTCTGAAGCATAAATGCTCCTAGAATTAGGTACCTTATTTTACTGTTGCTAATATGTCCAATGGATAGAATTGGCAAGGCAATATAATTTGAACTTTCTGGTTCAAGAGTTTCTTACACATCATAATAAACCTTTCTTGTGATATAGGGCTCTCAAAATCTGAAGTGCTTCCACTATGAGTGAACTCAAACACATAAGGCCAAAGAGCAAGAGAGAAAGACTTAGTAACACAAATGTCTCAGAACTTACCTATGAGATCCTGTTTCCAGATTAAAGGAGTCCCTGACTATATTATACCAAGCACAATAGAAAGAACAAGCCAAATCAAGAAAATTCCCCAGATTATTCCACCACACAGTGGTTAAAGCAATTACCTTGAATTGTGAGGTTTGGGTTCACATTTCCTGAAGAAGAAAAGAAATTGAATCTCTTAAATTGCTACCAGAGGCTTCAGTCACTGGGTTGACAAGAAAAATACAAACAAGAGACAGAGAAAATAGAGAGTGGAAAAGTCCTGTGACCCTATCAAATCTTTTGTAAGTCTGGAGTGTTACACACCCAGCAAGAACTGCATCCTGATGGTCAGCACTGCCCTTATTTTTCGTTTTTTTTTTTCTTTCATGCATCTGAGTGAGGCAAGAGAATGAATACTAGAGAAGTTACGGTATTTAAGGCTGAAGTAGTGGCATTTAAGTTAAAAAATAACTCAGAAGTCTAACTATCACATCTGACACTAATTCTGTTGTAAGTGATAGCTGAATGTGAGGTGCAGTCATTCATGTGGGAGCAAAGCTTTGCTGTATGTTGTTAGTTTCTTACAATTGACTAATAGGATGTTTGAAAGTGTGACTGCAGTTGACAGCTGAGCCTGGGATGATCAGGCCTGACTTACATCAGGCATGGAAAAGGTACTGATCAGTGAGGACACACACACTGAAAAATTTCAGGAAAATATATTCAGACTGTCATGAACTGAAATCACCACATTAAAGAAAGATAGATCTTGAATATATGGTTGATGTAAAGTAATTATGAAGTAATTGAATATAAAGTAGTTAAACCATTAAAGCTGGACGTTGTGATAAAAGAGATGAAAAATAAATAATATGGCATGTAAGAGTAACTTTCTGTAAAGTCATTTTGTTGGACATTTGCAAAGTTTTTTTGCTATGTTCAATGGCAGTAAAATTGTATGAGGGAAAAAAATCCCTAGGTGAAGAGTTCATCCTTGAACCAAACCTGTGACTGTACTCAGAGTTTCAGGTTTGTGGGTAACATTGACTCAGACTCTAACTGCGAGATGTAAACAAGTCTTAAGTAGTCAAGAATGTAATAGAGGTCCAAGCTCAGAGACAGAGACAGACTCTTGTAAAAACAGACATCAGAGCTAAGCAATTGGGACAGGATGAAAATTCACATTCTGGGTTTTTTTCAGATTTTGTTTTGATTTCTAAGAAGGAATTTGTGTTGGGATTGCCTTTTGATTACTGTACTTATTTCTAAGCAACTACAGTGACTCATTCATACTTTAGAAGCAACAGTATTCCGTTAAAGATGAACCTCCTGTTTCTTAAGATGTAAGGTAATAACATGCATTCCCTAACATTCCCAAAGAGTCTTCTAGCTAAAAGAGAGGTGATCACAACAAAGTTGCTTAGGTATTAAATAGGTCAAACCATGTAATTTTTAAAAATTATAGGTCCCATATCATGTTTACTTATCATGAAAACAAATAAAAGAGCATAGCCTCAAGTATATTTTGTAGCTATTTGAGGTCAATTTTACGCTGAAATTCCTGCTAAGAATTCTCTGCCTAAGCAGTGATACATTTAACATCCTTAAGTAACTTGAAATTACTTCCCTTGTCAAAGAGAAATATTTCAATTAAAAACAAAGAAATGGTTGAGTCTATTTTCTGTCAGGCTATCTTTTTGACAGCTTTTAGTTCCTAAATACATACTCAGAAGGCATTGGAAACTAGGATAAATTCATCAATGTAATTTCAGTTGTGCAGATTTTCCATCCCCATTGGGCATATTTATTGGAATCTTACCGTAGCTGGTCACATTATTAATAGTAAAGAATTCATTTGATTAATTTACCCTATACTTCTGTTCATTAAAAAGCCTCTCCCATTTTGATTTCTGCTTATTTTATTCATAAGCATTCAGTGAATCTTTTCAGCATATTTTAGTTTGGAGTTTGTCTGGAAGCTCTTTGCTTTATCTGATCACAATGATAATTTCTTTACTGGAGATGTTGTGACTTGAAATCTTCAGTTAGTACTGTCTTTGTTCCCCCAATTGACTTTGCCACTGTAACTGCAGTATCAGGACACTTCTGACACGCATAGTGAACATCTAGTATCATATTTGCAGCATTGACTTACCAAGGGATTTACAAATCCATAGGAAAACAATCTTTTTCTAAACATTTATCAGAGAAAACAAGTTTACACAAGGGTATGTTGAAAAATTAATTTAAAAAGATGAGAACACAGGAAAATTGAAATCTTTTGAGGAGCAAGAACTTTTATAGGTGGATCATCATGCTATTATCCCAATTCATTTCAAGCCCCTCCCCTGTTGTCCTGTGATATGTTTTTCCAACACAGAGTGATCCTTCTTTCATTACTCCAACCACCACATGATCAGCTCCAACTAAATCAAGGCAAAAAAGGGCCCATAGGAGTTGTAAGTAGTATAGGAAATTAGAATTATGCAATGTATAAGCAATGAGTTTGCTATATTTAAAAATGTTATTAGCATAACTCCACTGGGATTAGTCTTATGTAAACATGCTGAAGAGAGAACTATTCCAAACATTTCTATAGTCTTTGAGATCCTAACAAAAAGATGGGCCACAAAAAGTCAATTATGCAAGTTGGACCTTGTTCAAAGAGGGCTGAGTGGAAATACTGTCTTGGACTCCATCTAATTTCTCCATCAATATGCAAAGCTGGGGTAAAAAAAAATTCCCATAGAAGCCCCCTAGAACCACCACATTCCCACAAATGAACAACTTTTCTTAATGAATCCATAAGCACATATACCTCTCATTACCTGAAGTGTTTTATAGATCAGGAGGTTAAAAACTTCTCATCAGCAATGGAAATGTAGGTACAAATTTAGGTAATATAAAATTTCCGAGCAGAATTGAGTCAGAGTCCTGCCCAGGGAGCTGAATTTTAGCCTGAAGCAAGAGGCTAACGAAGTCACAGCTCCACCTGTTGAGCTAAAGCAAATCATCCACCTGTAGAAGTTGGCAGCACAGGTCTGTTTTTGTGCCAGACATAGATGACTAACACTGTGCTGCTTGGATAAAGTAAAACATCAAAGTTTAGGGACAAATCATGCAGTCGTTACTCTAGCTGAAGGAGCACTGTAGCCATGGAGCCATTCTGCCAGAGAACAAAAGGACTTGGATCTACAGAAAGGATCTCATGGCAGACCAAAGACAGGATGACATTCTTCTGGGTAAATTTACTGAAGAATACTGCAATGACAGAAGTATTGCTAGAAATAGCAATGTATAGACCCTGCTCAGCTCTTGTTGACTTCACAGAAGACTAAATTGCTCAGACCAGAGGCTAGGAATACCACATAGCTGTACATATAAATTCTTTCACATTTATTAGAAATGCTTACTACTTCTTTCCCGTGTTAGCTATGAATAGCCAGCTCACACAAAGCAAATCAAGCTAAAATATAATGAAATGTCATTCCCAACCACCTTATAAAAATGTAGATATTTATCAAGCTAAAGACCCTATTTTACAACCAGAGAAATCAATGGCAAAGTTCTCATGAGCCTGAATGGTCTTGAATCAACATGCAAGGTTCTTGTGGCAGAATAAATAAGGCTGCATTTTTTGCCTTACATGGTCATTGTTACAGTACATTTTTCTTCTGAAAGAAAAAAAAAGGAATCTGCAGTGGTCTGCAAAAAATGTACATCAATAGTGCAGTTAGACATCAAATTTAGACCACAAATATAGTACTGCAAAAAGGCCACACATGCCTTTCTGAGATATGCCACCATTTGCATCTCTTTGTATAGAAAGCAGTAAAGGCTGGTGTCTGAATGCTTCAAAAACACATTTACAGGGGGAAAAAAAAAGACATGTGAATTTTCTCTTCGAAAAGCCTAAATTTGGTTTAATTTCATAGACAGATATTTTGTAGACTATTTCTTCAAAAGCTGGAGCAGTAGTCAGAGTGAGTCACAAATCATGACTCCAAAATTCAAAATTAATTAAAAAATAATTATCCCATAATTACTGGATTTTAATTATTCAATTAGTTATTATCCAATAATAATAAAGAAAACATTTTTAGAATAAGGGGCAGTAAGCAGTATAATGTTTGGTTATAGACAAAATACTGTAATAGATCCTAAGTAACTTAGAGGTAAATTCAGCAGGTTCCAGGCAAAAGTATTACTTTGTAATGTTTTTAAAGACACAGATGTGTTATCTTTTCCACCATGGCAGAAGAAAATTTTATATCCCAAAAAAAGAAATGCAAAAACCATACTGCATTCACTTTCTCCTTGCTCAGTAAAGCACTGAAGCATATGTGAGCGAGTGTCCTGACTTCAGTTAAATTTGTGTTGTGCTTCCAAAAAGTAGTGGCAAACCATCAGCCTTTACTCTGGAGTGTCTGCTACAACACCACAATTTCAGAATATTCCATAAATTGTGGAGAACAAAAGCAGCACCTCCTCTAATGTATTTAGTCACACATTTCCGTATTCATTTGGGTTGCATTACACTGGAAGACTGAACCATATCATTACAATCTGCTAATCCACCCCATAACTTTTCTGAGACTCACACTCTGCTCTAGCTAGCAAATATTCTGTGCATTTAAGATGAGAACACAAGCTATATTCCCATATATTTATAATTCTGTGGGATAGTACCCTATTGCAATGACTAGTGCTAGCAGAGAGAGCAGAGCTGCTCACAGAGGAAGGAGACACACAGCAAGTGGTCCCACTGTATGAGTTAGCACAGACAGAGGCTAAAGATACAGAAGATGATTCACACAGACCACAGTCTTATCAAGGACTAGCCAATGTTGTTTCTTACTCACTGTGAGTGACTTCTCGCAGAAGTGATTCCACTGCAGTTACTAATATACCATGCAAGTAACTACTCTCTGTTTGCAACACGTACTACACAGCCACCTACTCCAAGCAAGTCAATTAAGCAAATGTGATGGCTTGTGGAAGCAAGGAGAAGAAACAAGTAGGGATATAAAATGTGGACTTTGTTAAAGCAATACCCACTGCAGAGGAAGGCAGCAGGATGGAGCCCATCTATTTTAATGGTGAAGGTTTTCAGGTACTATTTATAATGCACATCTTGTATGTCACATCTCTGTAGTTTTTCTTATTTTCCTGCTTCTTAAAGATCTGTTCGCTCAGCAATTGTCCTCTACAGAGCTACAGTTGCTATGTTTTACCTATCAATATTGCTTACAAAATCTTCTTCAGGTGCAAAGCACTCCCCACATAAACATTAAGAAAAATCTCTGTATGCATTGCAAAGTAGTTGCAGTAAGTGACAGCAGAAATTAATCTAAATTACAGTCAAATCACATACTATCATTCTGATTTTAAACACACCCATATTTTACAATACTGCTATTGACAGTGCAACAAGCATGAGGACATGGTTTTAATATTATTCTTATTTTAAATCCGTGCCTTCTTTTGCAAGACCTCAAATGCTGTGGATGAGACTGTAAATATAAAAAGCAGTCCATTAATTTTATATAGGCAGTTTTATATACCTGAAGGCCTATGACAACATTTCTTGACAAAATAGCCTAGCAGAACAGTTTTTCTAAAGTTCAATCAAGAATAGCTTATAAAAATGACTGTGCAAATAAATATTACAGTACAGGTGGTCTGAACTACCCATAACAGATATTCCATTAGCTAGAATTTTTTAAGAGCTGCCAATTACACTTTCAAATTGAAGTGGTATCTGAATAGTGACAAGCAATTCTCAGGGATAGAAATGGTCTACTTAATCTTCAACATAAACAGACTCTGTCTTCCTTGCAAAAGTAAACAAAGCATCGATTTACATAGGAATCCTGTGTTGTATTACACAGCAGGATCAGGGCATAGGATCTGCTGCAGAGGAGTCTTTGTTTTTCAATAGTGCTCTCAATATATGGCCAGAGTGTTTTTTTCTTTTTTATTTTTACTTCTACCCAGTAGCTCATATGCACCTCTAAAACAAGTGCAGGAAATATTCTGCCAGCTGAAAGTTAACTCACACATAATGCAAGACTGACATAGGACGAGGAAGGGGAAAGAGGATCATGAAACACTCTGGTCACTAATCATTGGTAATGTTACTTCTGTTACTTCAAAGGCTCTTCTAACAAGGAAGCATATTTTGTTTTTCAGCTGAGGATACTGTACTAGTTAGATTTAAGTGACTCTCTTCTTTCTAAATAAATAATATAATTTTAACATATCTTATATATCAATATAAGATTTGTATTTTTAATATATATTTTTATATATAATATATGTTATATTTTAATTCTGTGCCTTTCCAAGAACTAAGACTATTACATCACTTCTTTCCTAGTATTATTTTGGCTGTCAGCTCTGCTGCTAAAAGAAGTCTGCTGTACAGTTACCACCAAATTTTAACTAAATACACAAAGAAATAACATAGACATATTTTAGTCATCAGTTTTTAAAAAGTACAGCCACAAAAAGAGCATTCACAAGTGCACACAATAACCAGGTTACACACACAAAGAAACCAGGCTCTTTTTTTTTTTTTTTCAGGTCTGGGTTAGAAGATGAAATTTGAGGAAAATAGGGCACTAATATCATAATTATTTGGTAGGCCTAATTTCTCCCCCTTCAACAGCCTGCAGATTTGAAAAGAGCAGATTATCTTTCCATGCACTGGTCAACCTGCCATCAAAGTGATCAACAGATTAACAGAAGAGGTGATACCCCAGAGGGCACTGGCAAAACTAACGCGTGAATGGACAGAACAGAGACCAACTTGTGGACAAACCTTTTTTTGAGCAGATGCAGGGAGCAAGGAAAAATATATTACTAAACCTCTCCTCAGAGAGGAAAAGACAAGGCACTGGGAGAGATGGCGCAGTGTGCAAGGCAGATGAAAGTCCCTGAGACATTTGTCACTAGCTGGACGGTGAGACATTGACATTAATGAGGGTGGCATTTGGAAGATAAAAGCAATATCTCTGCAGCAGACAATGCAGCTTTGAGACACCGTGCACAGGGACATGGTGTAATCAAAAGGGACTGGAGAATGTTCACATCCAGCAAAAGCACCTCAATCACCACTGATGTTCATGGGGGGATATGGATCAGGAATAAATGGCTTATAGTTTTGTCTCAAAGGCTGGTGGGGATTCTGGGTTATTTTACCTCTTGGCCCAGTCAATTCCCATCACATTCCTTTATTGAAGGGCTCTTCATCAGTCATTCACTTACACCTGCCTTGCCAAAAGTCACTGTTTCATTGGCAACTGCTTTTCAGGCAGCAGAGCTCTAGAGGACAGCTGTGTCGATAGTGAGTGGGGATTCACAGAGGTGGAAGCACTTGCCTGCGATTATCCCCTACTGAAAACAAGGAGAGAGCGGGGAGATACCCTGAGCACTGTCTGCCAGGACACAAGCAAGTGAAGGCCGCAAGATCAGGCTGCCCCTCACAGATGATTCAGAGTGCCACTACTCCAAAAATTATATCAGCTGTGTCTGAGAGCCACTCCTGCCCCGACCCATGGGATAGAAAGTGTCATCCTTAATTAATCACTCCCTGTTCTCATGTCTTGGTGTCAGCCATGTCTCAGAGCTCATTTTTTACTCCAGTGCTCTTGGATATGTCTGGTCTTTCCCCAGGAGAGGCTGCTGTGGTCCTGGGATAGAATGAGACAAACTTGAGCATCTCAGAACACCTTTCCTGATCCCCAGATTCATTCTGCCGTTCCTGTTCCACTCCACACTCAGGTATTGCCCCTCTGACCAGTTTTTTTCCTCAGAAAATACAGCAACTATTTCGCCATTGAGAAAAAGCCAGTCAGCAGCAACAGTAAATAATTACGGCTGGTTCACCCGTCTACTTCTTCCTCCAGGACACTTGTCGCAGACCGCCAGGCCCCAAGTCCAGAGCGTGTTGCAAGTGCGGTCTAAGCAGCAGCAGCCCGAAGCATTGACCGGCCCGGGATGGGGGTGCCGTGAGCGAGCAGCCGGCGGGGCGGGCCGGGCCGGGCCGGG
>VZRZ01005116.1:319003-385875 GCA_013398175.1 Climacteris rufus | reverse complement strand
CCTGCCCTGTCCCTGCTGCCTGCCGTGTGTCCTGCCCTGTCCCTGCTGCCTGCCCTGTCCCTGCTGCCTGCCGTGTGTCCTGCCTTGTGCCTGCTGCCTGCCCTGCCCGTGCTGCCTGCTCTATCCGCCCTGCTGCCTGCCTCTGCTGGGGTGCGGGCGCTGTCCTCCCTGCTGCCCGCGTTGCTGCCTGGGCACAGTCCTTTCCTTCTCCCTCTGCCCACGGGAGCCGACTGTCTGCTTGGAAGGAGCACGGGAAAGCACCTTCTTTCTCTTTCTTCCCTTTCATGTCAGTTTCTCCACCTCTCTCAGGGGTGTCCCGGGCACCGACAGTGCTGCTACGCCTGGGAAGGCAGCGGGCGCCCGCTGGTCAGGCACAGAGGTGGCAGGATCTCGGAGCAGAGCCGGGTGGCCGAGCCAAGCTCCAGGATGGAAAGGTTGCTTCTCCCTCGCAAGCAGGAACCTGTAGCTGGACAGCCTCTCGGAGTGAAGCTGGAAAGCTCACCTCTGTCCGGTGCTGTGGCTTATCCTGTCAGCTGTCGTACAAATGGAAAGCTCTCACAGACCTTTTTTCCCCCTCTTTACAAAGAGTCCTATGGATTTTTTCAAACACTCTTCTATCCCCCAAACGGTATCATTACTAGTGCGACGCTGGGACAGGGTGAAGGGAAGGACACCAACAGCACTGGGTAGCTGTACCAGATGCCCAGACTCAATAGCAAAACTCAAATGTATCACCTCCCAAAGCTGAAGCAAGAAGAAAGCCAGTAAGCTGTACAGAGAAGGAAATGAGAAAGAAAAGGAAGACTTCAGTTGTCCTGTCAAATCCTTGCTTCCCTCAAAGCACGTAGCGGTAATGAATATCTGCAATCTGAGGCTTCAGTATCAAACTGTAAAATACTGTTTTAATTTGGGGGTCTGAGTTTGGAACACTATAATAAAAGGGGAGCAGCAAAAGAAGGGGGAAGGTAATGAGTACTCTTTGAAAGAGCTGCACCAGAGCCCTCCCCCATAGTCATTTCTCCTCCAAACACCTGGAAGATGGACACCTCCATATGCTTCCAGCACTATCACTCTATTAGACATGCAGAATGCTCATGTCACAGCTTTGAACAGAAGTGTACAGCCTGCAAGGAATCATACTGTCATCCTGCCCCTCCAAACAGCCTCTGCATTACAGTGCAGGCTAAAGCTGCCTAGGGACTTCTTGTTTCAAAAGGATAACAAAAAAGTGCAGATGACTTTTACCTTGCAACTCCTTCCTTCCTATCTCTTCCACTCTCACTTCTCCATAAGTCTGGGGCTAGAACCACGCCTAGTAAACAGTCAAAGAGAGAGATGAGAAAGTGAGACACAGAGAGAGAGAGAGAGAGAGAGAGAGAGAGAGAGAGAGATTGCTAAACAGATATTTCTCTCTTTGCATAGCACAAACTTGCCATAAACTGTGT
This sequence comes from Climacteris rufus, assembly GCA_013398175.1. Classification (NCBI taxonomy): domain Eukaryota; kingdom Metazoa; phylum Chordata; class Aves; order Passeriformes; family Climacteridae; genus Climacteris; species Climacteris rufus. Next base: position 384,430 of record VZRZ01005116.1, on the reverse strand, counting down.
AGAGCATACTGCTGATCATTGCAATATGTTGCTGTTTAAAACCAACACAGTTACTCTTTTCTTAGCTATGAAATTGCCAGGTTAGTATGGAGCAGAAAAAGCAAATGCAAAGTCTGACAGGTTTCAGTAGGTCATGTTCCCGGAGAAGACAAAAGTTCTTCAGGAAGGAACAATCCAACTCTATTGTATGTATAACTTGATTCAGATTCTCCAAGTTCTGATCACTGTCTTCATATTGGAGTGACAAGGAAGTAGTCTTTGGAGAATAATTACTCCTTCAGGTGGTCAAATAGAAGAAGGTCCTCCCAGTCTTTCTCATCAAGATCCTTATACCTTGTCTAGGGGAGCACTGTGGAGGAGCTCCTGGCTCCACTGGAATCACAAGCATGGCTCCTCTTTACTTCATCCCATTGAAATTTCTTCACCCTGTAAATTCAGCAAGTTCTCCTATAAAAAGCCTGATCTGTGTGGCATCTACTTGAATTGTTAGGCAGGCCCTTGAGGCAAAGTTCTTAAGGATGGATTAATCTGTTTTCAGAAGGTTCAGACTGATCCAAGGTCTCACTGGCTTCACCGAGAGCTTCTTTGCCCTTCAGCTGACCTTCTTAGCCAGAGGCCACTGGGACAAACTTTCTAACTACAATGGAACTGAGCTATCCTTCAGCTATCCTTCATTCCTTCAGCAGAAATGCTGCTTGGAATGCTCTTTCCCTCCCTTGTCACTCCAGAAGAAAGAAGTAAGGAGTATATGGGAGTTTGGATTGATCATTTTTATTAAAAAAAAAAAAAAAAAAAAAAAGCAAAGCAGACTCCAAAGCACTCCAGCTGTGAACATGTGATACTTTTTCAAAGGGAATAAAATGCATACAAAAATCTGACATTTAAGATTTTTGGGTACAGTCATTTGACTTTCATCTGATTCTGTAATATAAGTAGAACATCTTAAGTAGAATATTAGACTTCTTTCAAGTGAATTTTAATTTCAACCATTTGGATGCTGTTTGTAATCTTAACAATAAGGTCCCCATCAAAGTACTATCAACTAGTGAGGTTCTAAAGAATCACAAATTCTGGGCTTAGTAATGGACTTTTAAAAAGACCAATTAGGCTTTGGAATGAAATTGGAGTATTTTTAAAGCTTTGAAATACAGTCTAACCTTTAGATATCTTCCTTGTTCCTGCAAAAATAGCATTCTGACTTGCAGAACCGAAAGGGTCACAAGCAGAAAATCCAAACACAATGGCAAGTGATTAATAACTGCTACAGGTTCCAATGGAAGATGGACACATGGTTTAATTGCTTGAGGCATTAGAAGAAAATACAATGCTGTAAGTATAAATATCAAATGACTGTGCTAAACTTACTGCACAATGTAGCAAACCATCTAAACATGGACAGTTATTTATGAAATAGTAAATAGAACTGAATCCCAAGGAATCCTATTCATAGAGGCCATGTTTCTTATTTTGGAAATACTGCTTGGAAAAAAAGAAAGCAAAGAAAAGAAGGCAAAGGTGGGCCAGAGAACAATAAAAGCTATTTAAAATATGAAGAGGTGAAGGGATAAGAAGATCTAATGAATCAATGTTTGGCAATAGGAAGAATATTTCAGTAAGATTATTTACATGAGTGATATGAAGTGTCCAGCTTGTAAACTGTATAGTACATATGTACTGCATGTGCAACCCCAATATCTTATCTATACACAAGTTGAAGTACTATTGAATGCTACTGGAGTTGCACATGCACTACCATGACAGATTATGGCCTCCACAGCTTTTCTATATTTGTACTATACAATATGCAGGCAGATGCCTCATACCACTCATGTAAATAATCTTATTGAAATGTTCCTCATATTGCCAGCCATTAATTCATCAGACCTTCTCTTCTTATTTCTTCCCCTCTTCACATTTTAAATAGATTTCTTTTGTTTCAAGGAAATCTTCGTGTTTGAACAGAGTATTTTTATGGCTGGTATAAATACTACAAACAGAGTCCCTTGTCACATTTTATTTCCGTTCTTTCAAGGTCAGAATATGACTGTATGTACCATTCTTATTTCTAAATATAAAAACATCTCTGTGAGACTTTTATTTTTATTACATTGATTTCTGCCTACTTACAGTCAAAGGCATACCACAAAGTGGTGTTTCTCTTATTCCATATGGAAAAATACAGGAATACTCCAACCACTTCAACAGAAGTGCCTTGTATTCATGGTGTTCTTAACTATTTCTCCTGACACTTTGTCATGAGGAGTCACACCACGTTGGAGTGAGATGTGACGTTCAGCATCAAAGAAGACTAAAAGGTAATGTACAAACAGCTGTGTCTGGACCACTCAGTGCTTCTGTGATACAAATATGAGCAAGCCTACAGGCTTCATGAGACTTGTTCCAGGTGACACTCAGTGTGCACATATATACTCAGGATTTTCCCCCAAAATACTTGAGATGAGGTGAGACATAAATTATTGTCTATATGAATAAAATTTACAGCCAAGTTTATCTACAGGATTTTCTCATTAATAATGCCTTTAAATTCAAGAAGGGAGGGAATAATGAATATAATAACTAAAATATCATTCTAACTTTCTTTGCATAGGGAGCTTCTTTTCTAACAAAATATTTATAATAGAGATTTTTATTTGCATTCCACTTTTATTTCATCCATTAGATCTTGACAATTTTCCACAGTGGCAATACAGGAAATAGAAGAGTTTTTAAAGTAGCCATAAAAAATGCAGAAAAATAATTTGAAGAAAGGAAAGAGTTGGTACTGAGTGTGTATATTGTCCAGAAAATACAACTACTTGGGTCAGTTTCCTGAAGACATAATTAAATTTCAAAAATAGTTTAGGACTAAGTGAATTTCTTAATTAAAATCCAATTATTAGAATATTTCATGATGACCACTCTAGGGATTATTAGCTGACAACAACACTTGTTGGAATAATAAAACTTGATAACAAAAGTTTTATTAAAATTTCTATGTCTATGTGTATGGATTTTAGTTGCAAAATAACACAAAGTATATCATGTCAGCTGGGAAGGCTTTATACAAGAGAGTCAAAATATTAAGGGTTAAATTGTCTTGAAGTAGAAATTGATGTTGGGGAGAGTCTGCAAAGCCAGTTTTCTTTTTTTCAGTGTGATGGCAAGGAAGAGAGTAGGGAAGTCCCTGAAGGCTTCTTGGACTGCCTGCTGAGCCAGAGGAAGGAGGGATGCTTGCAGCCCAGGGCACTGTCGGAGCAGCTGCCCTTGGCTCCTGGGAGCAGCTTGCTTTTCAGGGCTTGAGTCAGAGAGCTGCATAAACCTTGAGCATTCAGGGCAGAAGGACACTCCACAGAGAATGGGGAAGAATGGCAAAACTTCACTACAAAAGACTGACGGGGTAGGACATCCTGGCTCTACCTCATGTGCCAAAACAACACCATGGAGCCACACCTTGCGAAGCAGCAGTCACCTGTTCTCCATTCACTGTATTATCACCAGGAATAAACTCTCTGATGCAGTGTTAAGGTCACTGAAGGCAGATCTCCTTAGTATCTTTCTCTCTGCCTTTTATTTTCTCCGTTATCCTGTATTGACTGCACACATCCAACAGCAATACTGTCCTGAAGCCAGAATTTACTTGTCACTCTTCAGAGTGGCTGCAGCAGGAGCCAGGCAGGGCAGGACATCAGGCTGCATGCCCGGTCAGGCTCTTCTTGGTGCTGGAGCCATCACACTGAAAGTTCTGAGGGCAGCTCCTTCCACCCAGCCTGCCACCCCTGGGGTTTGTGCCAAGCACGCTGGTGCCAGGCTGACAGGCAGTGGGCACTGGGTCTGCTGCTCTACGGCGAGCCAGGCTGGGGCTACAGCTTTTAAACAATATGCAATAAAAGAGCTCTGTTGACCTCAGGAAGGGAAGCACAGGTGGTAAATGACTGGAATTGCTGTGTCCAAAAAGAATCTCCTTCTCTTTTAAGAAAGCAGCTGATAAAAGAATCAATGATCTTGGATAGAAGAGCCTGAGCTCAGACACCGGACCCTTCATGCCAAACACAGTTGCCACTGGCTGCAGCTAGGAAGAAACAGGCTTATGGGTGCTTTGTGGATCCCTGCACCCTCATTATGCTTTTGCATCATGGTGGATATGTAAATTATCAGCCACACTGATTTTGCCCAGAACTCAGTGAGTAGCAGAACCTGAGTGAAGGGGATTTTTTACCTTTCATAATGAATAATATAATACTGTTTTACCTATTAGGCAAAATGAGCTATCAGGAAACAATTCAGAAAAACTGCCTTTCGTGTTTTAGACCTATAAATTTGAGTGATCAGTCTGTTCATCAACAGATAAATCAAAGTTTTGAGACTTCTTTGAACAAGGTGACATTGAGCCTTTGTGAGAAGCCTCCTTTGAATATTTTTTGCAGCAACAAGAACTTTTAAAGACAAATTTTGTCTAAGTCCCTTAGTAAATTATTTGGCCAGGTCTTAAGACCAGCGAGGAATGTTTTTTAAACCATGCAAGGCAATTTGCACTTCAGGATCACAATTTTACATTGCAGATACAGTAATTAGGTCTAAGAAGGCACCAACAGAATTTATTTTCTTTGTTATCTAGAGGGCATTCTCTTAGTCATAGTTCTAAAAGACAATCTTCACTTAGACTACAGCCCACTCATCTTGTTACTTTATTCAACTACAAACCAGTTTCAATATTTTCAGCATTTAGAGGATCAAAAAAAAAAATGTAGCAATATGTGAAGGAGCTATGTACTTTGTAAAGCCATGCAAAAATGTGTCAAATTTCACCTGTAATAGCAATACAATAATTAATTGCTTTGTTTACCCAAACCTACATTTGGTATTAAAACAAAGTGAGATATTTTGGACTAGAACATTGTGAAATCTACTAGAAATGATCAAACCTTGGGAAAGCTTTCACCTTTGGTGAAAACCTGAAATAGATTTTCAACTTTAGTTTATAAGAGAAGAGAAAGTTTCAAAAATATATCAAAGAAATTACAAAGGAAATTAAATTTCCACTTTTGCATTGCAGTTGCTGCTGAGGTATGAACACTTTGCTACAAAAAGACAAACAGCTGTTAGGATCATCAGTGAATCATTAATTCATTAATGAATACATGTTTAAAAACAAAGGAATGTCGATTTGTGGGAGTTACTTTGTTATGCCTTTGCAATAGCAACACTGCACAGAGATGCATTTCCCTTTTATTCTTGAAAAAACTGTACTAAAAATTTTTAGTGAGTCCAAAAATCATAAGAAAGAAAAAACCAATTCCCATGGTTTACATCATTTAATGTAAAAATTCGTGCTTTCTCTGGCAGAGACTGAGGGGTGATGGTGTTAATTAGGCTGGATTATTTCAATCTTCCAGTGCCACCTTGTGGCTTAGTATAATACTGCAAAAGGCATCCAACATTACCCTCGCCAAGAGAAAGCAGCCAGTTATCCATGTAGCAGTCCATAAACATAACAAAATGAGAGCGGGAAAAGAATTTTCCTCCTTTATTTTAAACAAACTTCTGCCCCTGCCACAAGGAAATATCAGCTTTTGCTGGTACAGAGTAGCACCCATCACACCTACTGCTGATACGTGGGTGTCACTCAAAAGAAGTCCCCCAAAGCAGTGCACAGAAAGACTCTCAGGCAGGCTTTGCAACAGGCCATGTCAAAGTACATTAGCACTGTTCTATATTACACCATATAATTTAGCACCAAGGATATATCTTTTTTGCTTAAACCAATGTTCTTATTTTACAATATAATAGAATGCATCACTGAAGGCAAACATCACCATACATGGGCACCTATTCCAGTCTTGACTACTGCTACTGTCCCTGTGAAGATTGTTTCCCTAAGCCCAGCAGAGTTTGCCTTGCTGCTGTCTGAGGCTCCTGCTCACAGCAACAGGATCACGGCTCCTGAGCAGAGCCCTTGCACGTTGCCACACACACAGAGTACCTTGGAGGTGTTTTCCACCAACAGATAAGTGGACTTCTTAAAGCTGGAAGCTATGAGATATATATCATCCTGAAATACAACTGGTCGATTTCATTGACACACATCCCTGAGGACATAATGGTTTTAAACAGGAAAGGCATATCTTTGAAAAAGAAAAGTGTACAAGGCAAAAGGATGTCAGCAGCAACCACAGTGACACTGGCAAGAGCAGCAGACCAGCTCATATTCAGACTGGTCCTGTGAGCTGTGATTTGGGGATGGACAGTCCGGTTCCCCAGGCTGGTTTACCTCACATCCTACTGTGAAACTGCCTGTCTCAGCTATGCAAGACTGGCAGTGACAGCAAGGACATTTGGAGAATATAAAAAATTAAACCAAGGGGAACCAAGTGGCTTGATTTCCATGAGTCTGAAAATCCATGAAACCCACAAATTACACATGAATAAAATAATCAGCAGGATGCTAAGGCAGAATTTACTAATAAGATTAAAATAAGTCCTGGATAATTATGTCTCAGCTGATGATACAGTGCCAGTCAGCCATGATACAGCAGGCTTTAAAATGGGATTCCTGTTTTGGAGAGTCAACCATTTACCCTACTGACAGACCCATCTTTTACTTTTCTTCCTATACTTCTTACAGTGCTGACAAATCTGTTGTTTCTTGTCATCTGTCGATAGTATATATTATGTTATTTTCAAAGGTGCTGAGCTTATGTAGTGTACCACTCATAAGGTAATAGGATCATAAAATATAATTGTAAGAAGCACATTTTCAGAAGATTCATCTTCCTCTTGAGGACACAATATGTGTCCATGGTTTTATTTCTACACATAGATTTAAGGAGACTATCAGGTGCTGACAGAAGCCTGATTTAAACAGCAATGGTGTTTAAATCTAGCAAGCTGGCCATGATCACTCCAGCTCCCCAGGTAAATTGAAGCTTGCAGATCTCATTTTTGTCTTTACATAGGAGTACAGTTTTAAGATGAAGGACAATCCTTTTCTTAGCCAAGCACATGCCAACTACATAGGCATGTATGTATACATTAGAACATGGATGCATTACTTTTTTCAAGTTTGGGTTACTTGCAGATTCAGATATACAGTATAAAATATATATTCTGCAATATGAACAGAGTGTTTAGGATAAACTCTGCTTTTCTGAACTAAGGAGTTTCAAACACTGAAGTAAAATACATTCAGTAAATCTGAATTATACAGATCAGCTAGTCTTAAGGGAGAATTACATTTAAATTTGAGACAGGTTGGGAAATGCATAATTCAATTAGGTTTTAAGTTCAGCTAATTTAAAACTTTCCCATCATGGTATGGTGTACTTAGACAAAACACACATACAGTTTTAGAATTTGCTCCGTTTAAGCACCACTTATTAAAATTTAGCAAATCCTCGAGCATGGTAGTTCAAATTCCTAGTTTGAATTAAATCCACAGATTTAACAATGTTTAACTGGATTCAGCATAAAGCTGGTCTGAAAGAGTGATAAATAGGTTGCTGTTTGGTTTCCATTTGAGTGCCCAGCACTGCACCAGTAGATTAATTACCCTTAATTAACTATCTCCTTTGTAGAAGCTTGGAGCAAACTATCTAATGAGACCAGGAGAGCGGAAGGTACTTGATTCACTTAATGCACAGGTATCATCTGTACAATTATCTGCCCTCTGAGCAGATGGGGTGTGCTCACAGCAGCCAAGCTCCTTGCCCTGGCAAACGTGACAAATGCAAGGAACTTGGGGAGACTGAAGAGCACCACCAATACATGTGGAGACATCCCAGTGCAGTCTCAGCTGCAGGCTACAGCTCCTGTGCTACTAAACAGTCCCACATCACGGCACCACTCATGAAAAGGAACAAACATCTCCACTAGATGGGTTCCCTGAACAGTAGGATGTCCATATATTCCTTTTCACCAAGGATATGACTCAGTGGACAAGGAATCTAGCTTTCATTGTAAAAGTGATACACTACAGAAAGATCAATTGTCTGGCACACAGACAACCCGGTTTCCAAAGCCATGGAAAATTGGCCAGTGTTTTGTATGCCACATGTAATAGCGTTGGACCTCTGAAGGCTTCTACGTAGTTTCTTACACAACATCAAAGAGGATGTGGTAGCTCCGGATCATGACAGTGTCAATATCAAAGGGAGAAAATGTAATCTTTTGGGCTAGGAAGTGTACTCTGAAATTGCCATAGAGAAAAGATACATTTGAAAAGCATGGTTAAGAAAGCAGTAAAGGCAGAAAGGTTAATTTTTGGAACTTTTTGGAATAGCTGACATCTGTGTAAGATGGAAGGAAAAACCAAACGAGAACCAATTAATTGTTTAAACTAAACAGTGATAGAGAAGTCTGTTTAAAAAAAAAAAAAAAAGTCAAGGAAAATCAATACCTGTAAAAAGGCACACTCTTTCCTACTCTCTGTAGTGTTAGTTCACTCTCCCTTTCTATGCAAACAAATGGCATTCCTCTTCACCATGTCCTCAGCTCTGGCAAGGCTCCTGAGCTTATCAGTGTGTGTGGTATCTGACTGGCATGCTGTTTGAAGAGAGGCTCTCTCCCCTCTGTCCCTCAGAGGACTCATAAATTCTCATTAAGAAAGGACCATATGCATGACAGCCTCTGGAAACAGAGCTGCCTCACCTCCCTGATGACAATGCAAGGTGACTCAAACACCCAGAGTACCTGCAGTTTCCCAGTCCTTTCACAGGCAGCTGATACCCCTGTTTATGGCATGAGACCCAGCTCCAGAACAGACAGATGAGAACAAGTAGTGCCTGGTTTCCTAAGAAAGTATCCTGAGATGGGCTGCAAGTTGGAGCATCCAAAGCTTTGGGACACTCTTGACAAACATACAGCCTGAAAACATTATGATCTTCAGGACTAACTGAGAGGGTCTACTCTTTGTTCACAGACGTAGCTAGGGAAATGAAAAACAAGGATTCCTTCTTAGCAAGGAGTCACAAGGAATAAATGTTTGGCATTAGATAACAACTCCCTCCTCATTGGACTAAATACTCCAGGGAAAGATTCCTGCTCCTGAATTTTCATTTACTTCAGACATTCTCTCCTGCTGCTGCAAGATACTGGTGGATAAAACAAGCAGGACCATTTCATCACAGTGGCAGGATGGGATCATGTAATGTGTGGGACAAAGCCAGGTTAGTGACCTATTAACAGTCTGAAGAACCTTCCTAGAGGTTCAAGAGTCCCAGAAACTGCTATGGTGCAGAAGGGTGTTAGAGGTACCTGCTGTGTCCTACTCTCAGGACTGCCTTAGAAAACACTGTAGACATTGACCACTTATGATTGAATGACATAACAGCTTGGATAGCCTACAGCACAGAAAGCCATTTTTGACTCGGCTCCAAGCAGTGGCCTACTTCAAAGTGGCTGCTAAAGGGCCGTAATATAATCTTATGTTATATGCACAGTGACTATGCCCATAGGAGTAAAAGCATTGAAAGAATTAACACTAATGGTATTTGACTTCAAAAATACCTAATAAATACCTAATACCTCATAAAGAGAAAGCTAGGAAAGAGACATAAGGGCAAAGGTTTTTACATGGTGTGGAAACTGTTTTAAGATGTCCTGTTAGAGGTTCTAAGTAACCAAAAACAACTATCACAAAACTTTAAAAGGAAAAAATCACAAGTCAGTTATAGTAAACAACAGGCTGAAGAAAGAGTTTAGAAGTAAAAAAGAAAAAAAAAAGAAGTTTTATCCAAGTAAGGACAAGAGATCATAAAAACTGGAAAGTTTAAAAAAAAAAAAAAGTAAGGAAGCCCAAAATATTTTTAGGAGCAATTTGCTGAAGGCATAAAAATGTTTCATAAAAATACCCTCCTTTCAAACACCTCAGAAGCAGGAAGGCTGCCAGCTAGTTAGTCAGGCAGATATATGATCAAGATGTAAAAGGAATGCTCATGGAAGATAAGGCTGAAAATGTTTAATGAATTTTTCCACTACTGTTCATGGTGAAGGATCTGAGGGAGGCTCAGGCACCAGAGCACTGGAGAAGAATATGATGATCTGTCTCAAACTGAAACGTTAGAAGAAAATATTAGAGAAAAAAATTACAAAGTAAGTTGTAACAAATCAGGTTCCAGAACTAAAGAACATTCACGCCTAAAGGAATTCATGAGGACGCCTAAAGGAATTCATGTATGAAACTGCTGAAGAGTCAGTTCCATTTCATATCTTAAAACACACAAAGCTCTTGATGCCAGAGATGTTAAATTTGATGCCAATTTTTTTAAATAGTTGTTGACATGAACCTAGGAAATCTGTTTTCCATCATGACAACATTTGTAGAAGCTACATTAAAGACCAGAATATATAGACTCAGAAATAAACATAAGTTCAGGAAGGGTCAGTGTAACTTCCATGGTGAAAAGTCACGCTTCATAAATCTACTACATTTCTTGAAGAGTCAATTAATATGTAAACAAGGATAATATTGCAGTGCAGGAGGAATATGTGAATTTCTTAAAATGTTTGGTTAAATTCTCTCCATAAGGGCTTTAAAAACATTCTGCTTGCCTGGAGGAAGGTGGAGGTCTTGTTATGAACCAAAATTTTTCACAATGGCAAGATTGAGCCACAGGACGCATAGGGATTCATGTAGGCATTTTTGGTGCTCAACAGACTTGCAAGTGGTCTGGAAGGAACATTATACTCATGTGCCAAGATTGGCACACCATGACAATACCAAATTATTCAGGACTGGAAAAAATTAAGATGGCAATGAAAAGTCACAAAGGGACCTCATTTACAAGTAGCTTGCATATAGAGTGGCAACAAAACGTAAATGAAGTTCAGTGTCGGTAAATTAAATGGTAGACCCTTATTTAAACATGTGCTCTAAACAAGTTTTTTCCACTTGGGAAAGAAATGTGTGAAAAGTTCAGCTTAACAGTCTATGGAAATCATGAAGACAAACATCTTAGGTATTTAAAAAAAAATTTAAAAGAGCAAAGAAGTCAGAAAACAGTAGTACAAGGAGTACAATGTTCACAAATGGTTACTACCTCCCCATCATTGACTGTGCACAGGTTTACTCGTCTATCAGCAAATGGCTTTAACAGAAGCAGAAAGGCTGCAGAGAAAGATAAGATCATCACTGTGGTGCAACTACCGCATAAGAAAAGGCTCTACAAACTACCTTCTCTGCTAGTAAAACAAATGGCATAGGCATAAAATGATGTGAAGAAAGAAAGAAGTCCCCTTCAAATGCATCAACTTATTTGTTCTTATATTCCAAAAAATACAGATGCCTAAGAGCAACTGTTAAAAATTCTGATGCTCCTTTTTTCCTTTCTCTGTTGCAATTTTTCTTTGGGCACATCTGAGCGACTAAGGCAAGAGAGATGCCAATTTTTGTAAAAGGAAATGGAAGTGCTGTTATTCAACTCTGCTATAAGATCACTAAATCTGAAGGCTTGTCTCATAGTGAAGGAGCAGTGAAGCAGGAAATTGCTAATGCAAAGTGTATAAGAGAAGATCCACTACAGCAGGATTCAAGCTTCATTCCAAAAGCCACTCTTGCAAAGAAAAAAGAAGAAATATGTGAGCAGAGAAGAGCACTATGGAAATTAAACAGCTTTCCAAAACAGGAGGAAAAAAAAAAAAAAAGAACAAAAACTAATCACTTTACTACTGCATTCAATGTTTAATTGTATTATTAATTTGTGTGAAGTGATTAGTCTTCAGTAGTGCACACAGCTGATACACAACTCAGCTCCCCAGAACCAAAACTGTATCAGCCCATTTTATGGAGAGCTGGAAAAGTAATATAAATTATTTTAAATTTAGTGATAATCTATCCAGGGAGACAAGCTGATAGTAGTACTTTGGTTTTAATGATTTTTAGCTAAAAGTATCTTGATGTCCCTGTGGTGTTTGTTGTGACCCTGCAGGCAATGTGCTAGTGGGCACTTCTGGGGTGTTTCTGCAGGCTCACTCAGAACATGTGATTCTTCAGTGCAACTCTGTGTGAAGAGGTAAGGGTTTTAGATCATGTGTAATCTAGGCCTTTAGGCACCTGCTTTAATTCTGCCCACTTAAGCAGTAACATGCATCAATGGTACTATTAACACTATTTACATTAGGCACCCATTTAAATGTTTTCATATAAATGCTTTTATATCTGCAGAGAGGTGACCAGCTGGCAGGTATAGTCATGTGCAACTGTGTAAGATGACTGGCAAATGAAATTGTGTGTTTGCAGAAGTCTTCACTACAAAGAGTCCACGTGCAGATAAATTACATCTTTTTTCCTGAGGTGCTGTAAAACATAAGATTCCAAATCAAAATTGATTTCACACCATTTTCTCTACCCAGCTGATACAGTTTCTGTAGTGAACGTTTTCATCTCTTCATGACACTGCACAGACCACTCTGTAAGCCCAAATGGGCATCTTTCATATCTCAGATTGTTTCTGATGTCTTCTCACCAAAGGAGACTGGGCATGTTCTACAACCCTGCTGACTGAAGAAATGTGCTATGAACAAAATCCTATCTATATTTTGGATTAAATAGAGTATTGTTTGGGTTTGGGGGGTTTGTTTTGGTTTTTGTTTTTGTTTTTGTTTTTTAATTTATTCACCTATTTATGGAAAACATTAAATTCTCTGCAGAAATAATTTGTTAAAAAACATAGCCTCCAGGATGTAGCTGCACTCACAACAGACAGTTTTCAGTGTATTTATATTTGTGCTATGACAGTACTTTATCAGACCTTAAATGCACACCCATCAAATGCACAGTGCTTCACTCTGACTGTGTGATGTGTTCATAAGTTTTAATACTTACCATGCAAAGAGATTCAAAAATATTAAACAACTCGTTCTCACAACGATAACTGAAGCAGAGAAATTGGACAATGCAAGGGGATTGCAAGTTGGAAAATGTAAGGGCTTGAATACATTCTAATCCCAATAGAAAAAAAAACTCTAGTTTATTCAACATAAAGCTATACCTGCGTCCACCCTTAAGGTTAAACTGTGGTTTGTACCTGTTGAAAACAAATAACCTGATGCACTATTATGCCAACAGATGGGAAATGGGTGAAATTTACAGTTGTTTGAGCTTGTGATACAAAGCAAAAGGCTTCATATTCTTTACATCCGTCTGAGCACAAATCAAGAGCATTTACTCCCAGAAGGACTGTTCAATTGATCCCTCAGTCTTGAACAGTGTTAGGAGTATAGAAGGCAAAACATACAAAACAGATCTAGTTTGGACAGTATTTCCATAGTTATCATTTCTGATAGGGATTCAACACATTAAGTGCAGCCATCAAAAATTTGACCTCCACACTTAAATAGCTGTCTAAGCCTCACTGTCAAAGGGCCAAGGCAGGAAACTCTAGAGGACAATTCATCTTGCATAACTCAAACATGAAACTTTAGAGCACTTTGACATTTATCATTTTCACACCAATTAGACACATGCTTTAGTCGGAGTATATTGTGTTTTCAAAATGCCATGTTTCTCCGTTGGCTGAAGAAGGGGACACAAAATAGATTAGATCCTGGTTTTCAGACAACTAAAGCTAGAGAGAATGAAACCCACTTCCTGTGTCTTCTAACTTGCTGGAATCATTAACTGTGGATTTTAAATTATGATATGTAGGCAAAACCTTGCCTGAATTTGCTTCCAGACACATCATTCAGACACTAAAATTCTAACCTTAAGGTCCAAATTACTTAACAGTCAAAATCAGAAGCTGTTCTGTAAAAAAAAAAAAAAAAAATTTATACCAATTTGAAATCACTTCAAAGGTCACACTACAAAGTCTTTTCTTTTTCTCCAGTACAAATGTTAAGCAGTCATCAGTTAAGGAATAATGTAAAGCTGTTGCTCAGATACAAGCATCTACATCATATCACCACATGTATGTATGGAACAAGCCAGGAACATTGACTGCCAGGGACAAGCAGCTATTTTCAAACACAGCTGAGGTGCTTTCAGCCGGGGAATTACTCACAGGCTGATTTATGCAAACAAGTAGCTTTTTTATAAACTCCCTGGGATAGTTATCTATCCTGCTGAGAAGCCCATCCAGTTAAAAATAAATGAATAATATAATGCACAAAGACTTCAGGGACACCTTTGCCATCCTAATTACAGGCAAAACAATTTCCTATTCAGTGTTCAACATAACAGATTTAAGAGGATGAATAGTGTAGTTATATACCTACTCTGGATGCCATCTCAGACTGTGCCACAAACCAGTACCTGGAAGTCCCCAACTCTGGGATTTCTGTCTTGGGTCCTTCACTTCTCTCCTGTCTCTTAGACTGAGGTGCCCTAGTAGACATGAAAATAAATAAATGTCATGACAAGCAGTCTGAATATGGCAAAAATCAGTGTGGTGGAGCAGCAACTCAAATTTACGTAGCATTTGGCCTCTTCTAGAAGAGGAATACTAGATCAATAGCTTAATAGATTAATATTCACTATGTAGCTGTCCTGGCAATCTTTTGTTCAAGTCATCATTCTCACTTGAGGAAGAGGAGGGGCAGGCATTGATCTCTTCACTCGCATGACCCGTGACAGGACTTGAGGAAATAGCACGAAGCACTGCCTAGCAGAAATAGCACTGACTAAGGGGAGGTTCAGGTTGGATATAAGGGAAAGTTTTTTCACCCAGCGGGTGGTTGGGGAACGGAACAGGCTCCCCAGGGAAGTGGTCACAGCACCAAATCTGACACAGTTCAAGAAACTTTTGGACAACACTCTCGGGCACATGGTGTGACCCTTGGAGATGGTCCCGTGCAGGGCTAAGAATTGGACTCAGTGATCCTTGTGGGTCCCTTCCAACTCAGGATATTCTGTGATTCTATGATTTTATTGCTGCCAATGAGCAAGCTGTGTGACCTGTGACCTGTGTACCATTTAGTTGAGTGATATGCTGCCTGTTTCACTTATCCATTGTACTCATTAGCAAAGGCCTGAAGAAAAATGACTTCATTTGTATCTATTTCTTATCCAAAATTCCCACTGGATGCTCAGCTGTCAGAACATCTCTGTGTTTGAAGGTATTGGAGCATTTCTGAACTAAGATTTGAGTCTTCTCCTGTATTAATTACAGGAACATGCTGAGCTGTTCTTCAATCAGAAATCCCCTTTTTGCCACACAAGAATGTATGGCATACAGCTTACAACAGAGGAAAAGAAGTCACAGCTGTATTTAGCACTTAAATGAAATTGAACTTGCATGTTTCAGAGACCATTGCAAAAGAATTTGAAAGAATCTCACAGGATCAAATAACAACTATAATCTGCAGCAGGAGCTTGATGTTGGCTGAGGTTCACTTGTCCTAACTTTGTGCTTTCTTCCACAGGGAAAAATGTCAAAATTCTGAATTTCCCAGTTAGCAAGTCTACCAACAACATGAATCTGTGTGGGGTGGTTGACATGCTGGAGGGAAGGGATGACAGGCTTGAGAGGTGGGTCCATGAAAACCTCATGAAGTTCAACAAGGCCAAATGCAAGGTCCTGCACCTGGGTTGGGGCAATTCCCAAGCACAAATACAGACTGGGCAGAGAATGAATTGAGAGCAGCCCTGAGGAGAAGGACTTGAGGGTGCTGGTGGATGAGAAGCTGGACATGACCTGGCCGTGTACACTCATAGCCCAGAAAGACAAATGTGTCCTGGGCTGCATCCAAAGCAGGGTAGGCAGCAGGACAAGGGAGGGGATTCTGCCCCTCTGCTCTGGTGAGACCCCACCTGCTGTGCTGCATCCAGCTCTGGGGTCCCCAGCACAAGAAGGATGTGGATTTGTTGGAGTTAGTCGAGAAAGGCCACAAAGATTATCACAGGGGTGGAGCACCTGTCTAGGATGAGAAAGCTGGGGTTGTTCAGCCTGGAGAAGAGAAAGATCTGGGAAAACCCTAGAGCACCTTCCAAAATATAGAGGGGGCTACAAGAGAGACAAAGGGGGATTTTTAACAAGGACACATAGTGATAGAACAAGGGGAGATGGCTGCAAACTGAAAGAGGGCAGGTTTAGATTAGATATAAGAAAGACATAGTTTACTGTGAGGGTGGTGAGACACTGGAACAGTTGCCCAGAGAAGCTGTGGATGCCCCATCCCTGGAAATGTCCAAGGCCAGGCTGGATGAAGCTCTGAGCAATTTGGTCTAGAGGAAGGTGTCCCTGTTCATGGCAGGGAAGTTGGAACTAGATGAACTTTAAGGTCCTTTGTAACCCAAACCATTCTATGATTCCATGATTCTGTACTTCTATGATCCTACTGTAGGTACCACTGTGAATGGGTGAAAAGAAAAGAAAAGAGACATAAGCTCAGATCCAAATAAAGAGGTAACAACATAGCAGTGAGATGTAATGTGACACTGTCCTTGCAAGGGAAGAGAATGGACAGGGACAAGGCAAGTGAGATGAAAGCAAGAAATGGTTTATATTTGTAAACAGGCTCATTGTAAAGGGAAGTGAAAAGGTCACTGGACTGGAATCAATGACTGACAAAGATGAAAGAGAATGTTGTGTGATGAAAGGATTTCTATTATTTATAGCAACATAAAATTCTTGAAAATGGAAATACTGTATAGATGTGTATCTGCTGATGCTAGATGAGCTGCTAGTGACTATATGAAAGTGACACTACTCAAGGAGAAAGGGGAAAAAGGAGTGAATGAAAAGACTAGAACATGTATGGAATTGCTGCTAAACTGCTTAAAGAACTAGTGAGTGGTAGGAAAGTGCTGCTGTATAACCTTACACAAGTGTTACATCTGTTCATCAGAGCACATTAATGAAAGTAGCCATCAAGAAAGTGCTGCAGGAAATCAAGAACTGCCAGAAAGCAAAAGGCAAGTGTTTCTACAATGTTCCCACCACTACTAATAGGCCAGCCTGTGAGGAGGTGTTTGTGGCTTAACAAATGATGTAGCTGGGTGTACAGTATGTCCCTGGTGATGCTGGTACTGAGAAGAGGTGTTGGTTTGGAGTTGGTCATCCTGCAAAACCATGGAAAGAAGGTATTCCAGTCTACTGAAGAAAGACTCCTGGAGCTTGCAGGTGTAGATGTAATCCAAAATCTTATTACAGGGCTTTCTACTCAAGTGTCTGCCTGAATTTCACTTTAAATCTAAACAGAGAGAAGAGAAAGAGTAGTGAGCAGTAGGAGAGTAAGAGTAAGAAAGTAAGAAAAAATAGAAAAGAGTAGTACATAGTAAGATAAAAGACTGTAAATATCTTCAGAATAAGCAGAGCCATGCAAATAGCAGTATTGCCTCCTAAATAGCTCAGTGGTAAAAATGTGAAGCATTGGTAGGTAAGCTCAATAAAGCAGCAGTGTGAGCAGATGCGTGAGGAAGGCACACAGGAGAGGAACTGCGAGCAGGCAAAATGCTGACTGGTGGAGAGAATACCTAGGTTGTCTAGAGGAGTCTGCAGATTGCCCTCTTGCCTCCCTCTCTCAAACAGACCCGCAAAGTCTGAACAAAACAATCCCCTCTCCTTTCTCATTCTACAGGAGGGGCTGCCAGAACAGCAAGTGTTTCAACATGTGCAGGTCCTGTTGGTCCTGCCACTTAATCTTGTAGTCCTTCTTGAGTCAAAGTTTGCCTGCACGTTCCTGATCACATAAAACACAGGAGTCAGACTCCAAAGACAGTCTTCCATCTTAGCTAAGCTACAAGAATGAGAGATGTGAGCTAAAACGATGCCTGAAGGTACAGTGAGATTAGTTCATAATGCTGAGCCTCAGTTGGACTCTCTGGAAGCTGCAGCTGCTGGGTAGTGTGGCTCTGAATAATAATAGGAAGAGAACACAGAAGCGTCACTAGTATTTTCACCTTATAAAAAATGTATTAATTGTGTCAGTCAGCTACTTCCGCTGTATTGAAAATGTGGTGAGACCATGTCTTATCTCACCATGGTGTTTCCAATCCAGAAATTATCTGAAATATGCTTGGTTTTCTTTGCAGGAGAGGTAAGATGTTCTGTCCTGAACACACTGACTGTGCCTCTGCTGAGTCTTTTCTCTTTGGGCCCAGGCTACCACATCATAGCATCCTTCAATATTACACCTTCAGGTAATGCCATCTGTTTGGCTTCCCTGAGTAGGTGTGTGATTACCTGAGAAAAACTAAGTAGCAAAAAGAGACCTATAAAACTCCTAAATAAGCTAATATTTAGTCGATATGCTTCAAAAGACCTGTTTTAGAAAGGTCTAGTTGTCTCAAGTAGATGACACCCATTTGAAATGACATCTCAGGTTATCAATAGATCTATTTTAACTTTTTAAATTTTTCATTGATCTTAAACAGAAATTTCTTTTTCCTTTGCAGTACTCCTTTCTTCATTCTTCATTGAGCATATAATAAAATACGCATGGCTATAAACTCTTCATTTGTTAAGTACCATAATGATTTCAGGATGATTGGTTGTGACAAATTCAAGATTGTCTCTGCTAACACTATCTTGAGAGGGCTGTGAGCATCAGCTGCCATTTTCTGGGTGTATCTGTCATTACATCACATCATTTTACTGTCTTTCAACAGCGATGTCCCCTGTCTTCATTCCAATGTTGCCTTGGGGATATAGTAATGAGTCCTCAGACCATTTTTCTCTCTCTCTAAAGGGAAAGCAAACAAAGTACCAGACAGAGAAGAAGATAAAAAAGCTCACATGGTATGAAAGCAGAGAATGAGATGGGTCTATACATCAAAGAAATCGTCAGTAGATTTGATTCATGCTGGGTCCAGGCATCAATTGACTGATCTATAAGAGACACCAGCTTGCTGTCTCCTGCAAAACTCCACTGAAATAATTTTAGGTTTCTCATGCTATCTGATCCCTTTCTCACTGTCTCAGCTGCTGGATTTCAAGTGTTCCCCCCTGAGTATTTGAATATGGTCTCAAAACAAATATTCTATCTCTTAGAGAATTGTATGATGGACCTTGGCATTTATGAAATAAAAGGAAAGACAGACAAGTTTTGTTGGGTTTTTTTACACTGCCAGTTTCTGGAGACCTTTCCATGGCTATGGTATCATCACTAAATTCCAGTATATAATACTGAAATTGAATTATGGATAACACATAATCTCCCACATTTTTAGCTTCCAGCTATTGGCAGTACTGGGAAAACTGTACATCTTAGACTGTCCACCATTTTAAACATGGTAATATTTCTGCTTCAAGGACATGTCTCTGTTTCTTCCCTTCACAGAATCACATAATCATAGAATATGCTGAGTTTGAAGGGACCCATCCGGATCATCAAGTCCAACTCCTGGTCCTGCACAGGACAATACCAAGAGTCACACCAAGTGCCTAAGAGCATTGTCTAAAAACTTCCTGAACTCTGCCAGGCTTGGTGCTGTGACCACTTCCCTGGGGAGCCTGTACCAGTGCCCAACCACCCTCTGGATGAAGAACCTTTTCTTGATATATAACCTAAACACCCCCTGCCCCACCCCAACTCAGCTTCATGCCATTTCCTTGCGTCCTGTCACTGATCACCACAGAGAAGAGATCAGTGTCTGCCCCTCCTCTTCCCCTCACTAGGAAGTTGTAACTGCAATGAGGTCTCTCCACAGTCTCCTCTTCTCCAGGCTGAACAGACCAAGTGACCTCAGCCGCTCCTCATATGGCTTCCCCTTAAGGCCCTTCATCATCTTCATTGCCCTCCTTTGGGCACCCTCTAACAGTTTAATGTCTTTTGTATATTGTGTCACCCAACACTGCACACAGGACTTGAGGTGAGGCCGCCCCCCTGCAGAGCACAGCGGGACAATCCCCTCCCTTGCCCGGCTGGCGATGCTGTGCCTGATGCACGGACATGGGTGGCCTCCTGGCTGCCAGGGCACTGCTGACCCATGTACAACTTGTCATTGACCAGGATCTCCAGTCCATTTCTGCTGCATGTTTCTCCAGTCTCTCATTCCCTAGTTTATACACACAAACAGGGTTGCCCTGTCCCAGATGCAGAATCTTTGCAGAGATTACCAGAACCATTCCTTTTCTTTCCCTTCTGGCATGTCTCCATTTGCTTCTCCCTTTATAGGCAAGGAGATCACTGAAAGGCAAGTTGGCCATTGCTTCTCTCAGCTCTACTTGCTTTGCTGAAATGGGGTCATATCTAGCCCTCCCTACTCTCTGTTAATGCAGGACCGACCTTGGGTTAGGGCAGTGGACAGCACAGCTGTGGCTGCTGCCATGGCTTCCAGCTGAATGAATGTTTTTCCACAGCACCAAGACTGATTTTGTCAACACCTTTGTGCCTGGATCCCAATGGTTTTCACCACCCAATGGATTTTTCAGTTCCCACTCTTTTTGACCAGGAAACAAATAATACTCGCTCTTCTCTGTATAACTCAGAAATCAGTATCTATTTGAAATTGCTGCAGTTGGCAGTGCTGTTGTCTTCTTTAAACTGCAGAACATTTGACAGCTTTATGCCCTAGCAACACAAAGCAAGGCAGACTACACTGTTCAAAATAATTTCCTCTTGCTGGGAATGTGTAGAAACCATTCATGATAAACATACACTTTCTCACCACAGTTCTCTGCAGCCACACAGACTTCCTAGTCTATGACAAACATCCTAGGGAGGCTTGGAGGTATTTTGAGAGCTATAATTTGACATGGGAGGCATGAAGGACACCTGTAAGAAGTACAGCAGATTCCTCAGGTTTACTCAGGGAAGTCAGAAATAAATGCATGATTCATGGAAGAAGTATGCAGAAGAAGTTGTTCAAGCTCTGACCGTAGCTGGTGTGGCTTCTGATGAACCATTTACAGAAAAAGATACTTGTTTTTCTTCCAAATGTGAAGAAAAGATACAAAAGAGAGTTTCCATAAGTGGTTTTCATCCTTCTTTTTATGCATCCAAAACATTGCTTTAATCACTTAGTGAAGGACTATACTATTCCAAGCTAAAGAAGCCACACACAAATCCAGTGGAAGAAAAGGATACAACTATATAAATAAGAATGAAGTATCCTGCGTCCTCTTTTCCCCATCACAAAAATACATCTTGAGTGCAATCCTGATTTTCTTGCAATCAAACACCTATGGCAGTTAGAGGGGCAGGGTTTCTTTGAGTCACACCCCATTAACACCAGTCTAGCCCTCCTCATCAGACAGGCTCTGCTCATGGCTGCAGCTATTTGTCTCTTTAACCACACCAAGTATTTGCTCAGTGGCCACAGCTTCACAGCGGGTCTCAAAAAGACAGTCACAGCTCACATGCAGCAAGTGTTTACTCGTTGTCCTCATTTTCCTTCCTTCCTTCCTTCCTTCCTTCCTTCCTTCCTGTTTCTTCCATATCAATCAAATCAAAACTACATATTTTTGTCCCCGTTGCTGGTGCTTTCACCTTTGCTTACACCCTCAGGCCACTTCAGAGCTGTAAAGTGCGATTCTCATTTCTTCATCCTCAGCTGATACCTCCAGAACAAAAGCTCGTTCCCAGAGGGAGAAAATTATCCAGATGATCCTAAGGCATCTAAATATTTCCAGTCACTACAGAACTATGGATAAACAAGCAGATACAGGTTGAGAGACTCTAGCTAACAGGAATAAACATTTTTGGAAGATAACCTTTCTTCTACTGTTTTTCTGCACTGGTACTTTCAAACATCTGCTGCATCCTGCCACCTTTTCCTCTGATACTGTCATAACTTATCAGTGATGGCCAGGTGGTATTTGCATTGCAAACCCCTAAGGAGTATCTAGATTCCTCAGGAAGGAAAAATGTTAATTTGGTACCTTGTATTTTCCCCTCTAACATGAATTCTCAGGTTGATATTGTGGGACGATGTAAAGAACACTGACCTGCAGAGGGTTTTGTCTTCCAGATAAGACATAAAGTAAGAGTCTGGTACTTGCAGTCTCTAAAGATGCTGTGACACTTTTGTCTAAGGTGTATTATTTCCTCTACTCTGGTGAAATCCCAGCTGAGAACCTTATATTCCTCCTATCTCTTTTCTCCTTAAAATTAAATTGGATAGGATGGTTTTCATTTCCTGTCCCCTCACTTCTTGTGCTGTGTGGCTGCAGGCAGTTAAACAACTACAGTGTTTCACCCTGGAGGTGCCCGTATCTCAGTAAAGGGTGAAATAATCTTTTATGAAAACATTTACCTGCCTCCCAGGAATGTTTTGAAGTTTAAGGCTTTTCTTCTTCTTTTGGAAGAAGATTGAGTGAAAAAATGGCATGAGTATACAGATGACCTGAGTATTTACAGAGAACTGACAAATTTTGAATGCAATTAAGAACATAATTTTCTGACATTTCAGTTTCCTTCATCATTTTTTGAGAGGAGAAATCAAAATAAAAGCCATTGAAAGGTAATGCAGACAGGAAAGGAAAACCAACCACTGTGCTTTTCTTTAAATGAAATAGCTCTCTCTGCCAGGCATGATCTCTACAGGATGTATAAAAACTATTGTGAAGGATGGCTGTCATATTAATTCATTTTCAGGTCTTTTCCTGCAGCCACTTTGAAGACATGTGACTCAGCTGTATTTCTTTCTATTCAGCAAAAGTAGTGCTTGCTTTGAATACCAAAGGATTTAAAACAAAAACAAACAAACAAAAAACCACAAACCAACAATAACAACAACAACAACAACAACAACAACAACAACAACAACCAGAGAAATCTCAGTCAGCAGTCACACAGTCAGTGCAATTCCTGATGAAAACTATGGCAGATGCCTAGGTTACTTTGGTACCTTGCACTTTCATTCCTATTTCACTGAGTTTTACAGATCTGGAGCCTTGACATCCAGGAAAAATTAATCCCTTGAGGTGAAACAAGGACATGTGATTAAAATTGGGTGTTAAAATTTTTTTCAACAAACTTGGCAAAGACACGGCATGGTTGGATGTTATTCTATGCAGTCCTGGCAGAGGGAGACATCAGGAACTTCTCTAGTTATTACACTGGAGGATCATCCACCTTGGAAGGATAACAGCTATTATTAATCCTTGTTTCTGGCAGCATCCAGCATGACTGAGAGACTTTCAAGTACCAACAAAGATCAGTCCTTAACCTTATAGTCTGAAACCAAGTTCAGTGTCAGAGGTAAAGAGGAAATAGTACAATTTACAGAGTGCTCCTTAGGATGGTCTGAACTAGACACTGTTAATCAGCCAAGCAGTCTCTTAAGTAGGGATGACCTTGAGAATCCTCCAATCTATTTTACTCATACAGGGTTTGTAGAAACTGACTGCTTCATTCTTGGTGAGTTTTGTCAAGCACCTTCTGTGAAAGTAGGCATACACCCTGTAGGAAGAAAATTAAGTGCAATCTATTCTCATTTATTTTCAGGAGAATTTTCCAACTTGTAGTTTAGTGAGACTTTACAGAACAAATCCAAATTCTTCCTGTTTAAACTCTGCATTTAAAGTCTTAACTTTTTTCTTTTTTTTTTTTTTCCAACAGCAAATATACTAACCTCAAATTCTACAAATGTTTTATCTTAATCAGGTGTTTGTTTTGTTTGCATTATCTCATCCCCTTCTTCCCTGGGTATTTGAGGATTAGCATATGTTGTGGACAAGATCAAAGCAATCAATTTACAGTTTGTGAGCTTTATAAGGGAACTATTTGATTTTTGCAAACACAACACAGCTGTTGTGCATGAAAAAATCTACTTAATGGTATGTAAAGAAAAGATTTCTATGAACTCTTTTGTTTGACAGAATTCACTTTTCCATCTCATACAAAAATCAATTAAGATGAAAATGCAACTGGGCTTGGTATGTGTATTTTTTTTTTTTTTTTTTTTTTTTTTAATCAAGAGAGCTCCATGTCTCCAGATTCTATTGAAGTAGGTTTTCAAAGCTCTTTTGTTCTCACCTGCCTATGAAAAATCATTCTCAGCTTCCTGGATCTCAGTTCACGGTGACTGCCTGAATCCAAAAGGTAAAATAGTCCATCCCCATGGAGGACGCCAGCTGTCTCATTGATTCTGCATGGCTCTTGGCTGATGCTGAAGCAGCACTGGCATAATTTCCAGAGAGAGGTGTATAATGAGGTAGCACCATGTTAACTATTAGCAGGGAGAAGTAGAACATCTGGTCTGGAGGAAAAGAGCAGTCCAGAGCTGAACTATCAGCATCAAAACACACATTTGTGGGGAAGTGTATGCCAGGATTTACCACCTAGAAGCAACAGATTTTGGGATGAAAAGGGGTGCAAGAATAATAGTAAAAATAATAGGAAGACAACTCCTTTTTCAATGTATTTCTCTTCTAGGAGCTATATTTTTGATGATTTAAAACCAGCACTATTAAAATTCTTCTACTGTGAAGAAAGAAAGGATACTCAAGATAATCCTCATTTTGTATACAGTAATTTCCTCAACATTTTCTTTTTTTAATCTATCTGTCTCTGTGCCTTTCAAAGACCAAGATGCCAGTTTGATGCAATCCCACTAAAACAATGCAGCATTTTCTATCCTCTTTGGGTTGCAATTCTACAGCAGGAGTTTGCAAATGCCAAGAAGCCCCAGCCTGTGAATTGGGTGCAATCTCCTTGTGGAGTCTCCCACAGTCTGAAGGGATGAGGATGTAAACAGTGAAAATTATTTATCAACACTTGGTGGAGATGGAGGGAAGTGTTTTAAAAACAGAGGCAGAAGGTGAGAAAAGGACGGAAGTCATCCTAGGCAGCCCTTGCTGGCAGGTGCATTCACATGAGGTGCTGGCTCTGTTCTCCACTGATTGTAGCAGTGGGCCACTGGCACCGTTTGCCGTGGTATAGAAATGTCTGGGTATATTTGGTCTTCATTTTTGTTGGGCTGACACTTTTAAGAAATCTTGGTTTATAACAATAAAACAAAAGAAGCAAAGAAGCATCTTCCTATAATTTTTAAGGGATAAAACAGTCTCTGCAACAGTTTCCAGAGTGCAACTTTCTCTTTGGCTGCAGTGTCAGATACCCAAGTGAGTGTATGGTATATTCACAGATCTCTCATCATCATTCTGGACATGCTTCTTGCACAACAAACTTGCCTCCTAGAAGACTGATCCTGAGGAATCTGGTCAAGTACCTGTGATGCCAAGTTCTGGTGGCAGGCATTTCACAATGAAATTCACCATTCTCTCTTACAGGTGACTCTGACCTCCATTTTGCTGTTTGTTTTGGCAGGGTTAGGATTCCCAGCATCGCTCTGTCTCATGACTAATTTAGAATTAACTGTCTGATTAACACATCTTGTTAGTTGTATACCAAGACTTTGTCCTTTTTTCCTGTTCATCCCTGAGCTGTGATCTTTGCAAAGTGTTATGAGATTGATTGCTATTTTCTTACAATGCTAAATATGGAATAGTTAAATCAGGCAAGGATCTTTTAAACAATATCTCTACCAACTTTCCTGCTGTCCCATCTGGCTGTTCATAGTATGGATTTGCTATGATGTGCTTTAGTCGACACAGCAAAGAAAAGCATTTTTGGAACATAAGACTCCCATAACCTCTCTCAACCCCAATTAGGACTCCCCAAAGTCCCTTAGTACACATTTCAAGGAGTCAGCTGCACAACAGTAAGTTATCAGGTCCTAAACCAGAATACTGATCTGTCATCCTCACCCATTTCCTCCTCTTCTACTCACGAACCGCTCCAGGTAGTTTTCTACTCTGAACTGCCCATTATTCTTTCTCTACTCCCCCATCTGCCTGCTCAGACCAATACATCATCTCCTTTCCTAATCATCTCTTCTTATCCTACTTTTTAATGTTAAAATATGCTGTGCCTTTGGGGATTTGCTTGTCCATTGTGGTAGTTTGAGGGGGTCTGGCTTTTTGGGTGTGGTAGGGGCCAAAAGATGGCTCCTATAAAAAGCTGCCAGAAGCTTCCACAGCTGTCCAGCCAGGGCCTGTCTCTGATGGACGTGCTGGCTGGGCCAATTAGGAAGGAAGGTAATGCGTCTGTGACAACATATTTAAGAAGCAAACTCGGGAGTAGGCATGCGCACGCCATGTAGCAATAGTTATGTAGTTGTTAGGCAGAGGAAAGGAGTACAGCATATAAAAGAAACAACAGATATGGACACCAGCAAAGCCAGCCAAGAAGAAGGAGGAGGGAGGAGGAGGTCCTTTAATCACCAGAGCTGAAAAGTCTTTGTGGCCTGTGGTAAGGGACTGTACCAAATGCAGTGTTTTCCTGCACCCTGAGGGTCCATGAAAGTGCTGGGATCCACCCCACTACGGGGCAGAAAGGAGTGAACTCCTACAGGAGAGACTATAGTCTGGTGGGAATTGACGTGATTAACGAGGCCTTTGCTCCTGGAAACCGAAGAGAGTCAATTAAGTTTAAAAAGCCTGGTTTTATTCCCGCCCTAAGAGGGACCAGTTCAGCTGTGGGAGAGCAATGGGGCGGCAGCAGAGTCCAGGCGGGCTGCCTGCCAACTTCTGCTAAACTGCCCCAGTGCCAGAAAAGACAGAGAATGTTTGCGAACTAGGGGAAAGAGACTAAAGAGAAAACCCAACCTCCCTTCCAGGTATTTTGGCCAAGAAGAGAAAACATCTGAGGACTGAACTAACTAGGAGGAAAAACCCCCCGGTTCTATTTACCTCCTGGGAGAAGGGGGGAGGGCTGCTGGGGGAGGGGGAAGAAAAGAGAGTGTTTAGAAAGATGTTTTTGCTTGCTCCTTTAATGCTGTAATAAATTCACTTTATCACTTATAAGTTTTGAGCCTGTTTTAGCCTATGTCGCACTTGGACATGAAAGAAATATGCAGACATGCGTCGGAGAAAGCAGAGCCAAAACTGGCGAGCACTGGGGCTTGCAGACCCCAGACTTCTCTTAGAAACCACAGTGGATTGGAGGGAGAAATTGCCACCCCTCCATCACACTGGTCAAACGAAATATCCATCAAATATCTCCACCCAGGAGAAAGGAATGCAAACAATAGAACACAGAAAAACATGGCTATGTTTACAGAAAGTACGTGAGAAGCTGTTACAGAAAAATGAAAACATCAAAGAACTGCAAAACTCAGGGCAACAAGCCTGCTTTAATTAGGAAGTTTTTTCTCTCTCAGTGTTCTTAGCTTAGTAACACTTTCCTTTCCCCCTGTCCATCTGTAGAGGGAGGGGGAAAGGGGGAAAAGCGGCTCTCGTGGAAGCTTAGGTAGTCAGCCAGGGCTAAACCATAACATCCATCCTTTTCTTTCTCATGCTCACAGACTCTTTTGGGCCCTCCCTTCTTTGTAAATATCAGGAACACTGAGAGTTGTAGCTTATATGGTCTATATATTCCCCAATATAGTGCTACAAGTCTATATTTGTATTACTGGGGATATGAACCCTGTGAAACATCTTCTCATTCCCTGGCTGTTCAGACTGGTGGACCTCTTGGTGTAAACTGTGTCCCCCTTCCAGACAATGTATGTGAATATATTTTTTGCATGGACTCTGAGGCACAAACAGAGAGAGGTCTTGCTCCTAAGTTTTACCTCAGCAAGAAGGTGGGACACTGCTGGTGTGTGCCTCCATAGCCAGGAGCTGCAAAATACTCCCCAATCCTAAGGTACAGATATAGCCAGGGCTGGGGCGGCAGGGGAAAGCCACTGCATTTAGAACAGGCCATATAAAAAGGGCCTCTACAGACCCATGTGTACGAATGTAAGTGGCTGATCCATTTTTCTATGACAATTCTGGTGTCAGTCACCTGACAAGTTACTGGGGGGTCAGAAATAACATGCTATCAAAATAAGCTCCTTGAGTATTTCCATTTTGGTGCACAGAACATTTGATTAAAAAAGGCACTTGTCATCACTTCCTTAAACATAGTCTTCTGTCTCTTTTGTTCAAACCACTAAAAGCTAGATAGCATATGCACAGGGAGTAAATTCTTCACAGGCGGGCATCTGGATCAGTATATTGAAATTGAGTCTATTTTTAGGCCACTGATGCTAGCTTCCCCATGAAACTGCATATTTGTAGTTTTCAGGCTTTCTGAAGTGGATTCTTGCCATAAATTGATTGTAAATCATTTTGAGTGCATGGGAGGAAGGGCCTGCTCCAAAGTCTATTGAAAATACATTAGAGTCTTTCTATTGATTTGAAAAGCTGAAGATCAAGCCAGCAAGAATTCATTCTGTCCATGTAAAATACGTGCAATTTGCATTAGAAATGCAACATAAATGTATTTCTTATGCAAAACTCAGCTGAACAACACACTTCACTGCCTATCTAGCAAATTCCACAGCTGGAAATATTGTTCTCTCTTTTATATCCTTATTCTTCTTACCCAAGTAGCTAACCAGATATTTGGGGTTTTCTCAATTGTTTTGTTAGGGGGATAAATTGATGAGAGAGCTTGTGATTGCTCTGGTACAACTCATTTTCTTTACAAGGAACAAGCATAAATCCCTGATACAGCAGGAAAAGCAATAGAATGTCATTTTTTTTTTCTTTAAGCATTCTAAATCTGTCTTTTTAACAATCATTCTGCCCCAAAAGCTGTTTTTATCCCCTTTGGCTTGCTTTCCTTCAGTCATGCCACACATACTTCTCTGATACCTGTTTTTCTGGTCCTTTCTGTGGCTTTGTTTTGTTTGGTTTTTTTTTTAATGGATGCTGATTCTCTGCTCTATGTATTAGATCCTTAGGCTCTGACACTGCTTTGCAGAAATTCAGGGCTGCTGGGATCCGCTGTCAGTGTTCATACTAGCAATTCCACTGTCAGTTGCTGCTTAACACCGACTATCACTTCACTGTTCTCATTTACCTTAAAAGATAGTGATTGTAATGCCCAGGAATTTCAGTGAGATCTGTGATCATTTCCAAATCAAAAAGCTCAGGTCTTTAATCAAGTTACAATATATAAGCATTTACCTAGGTCTAGATGATCCCTGATAAGTGTCTAAATATCCATCCCTTTAGGACATATAAAATACACAGGAAATTCATTTAGCTAAGTCCCCAAAGAGCACCATCCAAATCAAAATACATTTCATATTGACTCATTTGATGTTCTCAGACCACTGAGGCTGAGAGAAGGCTTTATACAAATCAATAGTTTCATATGGGGTCAAATGAGAGGAGCATGGGGTTTTCAATCTCTTCAGGAAAAATTTGAGCTACTAATCAAGCCATTTCTCATTCTGTGAACTGGTATTACCTTGACTGATCACAAATTGCGAAGCCGTGAACATTTATTAAATTATTACTTTTTGGGGTCAGTGTAGCTTGTCTAAGCCACACATTGCTAGGATAAGAAAAATTCGATGTTAAAGGTTTTTTTTCTCTCAAGATCAAATATTTTTATTTCTTAGAGTTTTGAAATACATGCAAAGTCAAGATATATTCATAGAACTTATTTTAGCAAGTAACTGTGGTGTTTGGTCATGAAGGGAATAGAGATTCATGGTGTTTATTTTAGGGTCAATCACTAAATTATATAGAGTTTTTAAGCCCCTTAATTTTTTTTTTTGATCTTGTGTGATGGCATGGAGAATATTTTTAAGTATTCTCATTAAGTATTTTCACTCTCATTCAGTATTTCTGAATTCTCATTAATTTATTAATTCTGTTTATGACTTCTTTTCAACACGGAATAAATTTATGGAAAAAGAGATGCCGCCTGTGAGACAGAAATGAGTCCTCAGGGCCTTGTGTGGCTTCTCCCCAGGAAAAAAATTGGAAGTTGCTGCCTGAGACATTAACTCTTGATAATTTTAAGCCTCAAATTAAAGAAGAGATGGAGAATAGAAACAACACAGAGGAAAGACAGAAGGAAGAGATATTTAAAAATGGATTTTATAAGCAACACTAATAAAAGTAGCATAAAACCCTCAAATCCTAAAACAGTAAAGAGGGTATGGCAGAAAAAGACCTGAAAGTCCTAAGAAATCTTAACCATGATATTATTGATCCTTTAGAAAATCCAAAAGGGTGGGTTTTTATTTTTTTTACATCTACAATTCTTTGTTTTCCATTTCTTCCATTACTGGTATGCTTAAGCTCTTTTACAAAGGCTGAATGTGTTTAGCTTCAGCTGTCACAGAACTCTGCAGAGTTAAATAGCCTGTCAGAGCTACCTCAGGTGAGCCTTGATGAAACCAAAACTATTTCAGCAGAGTGTACATGAGCACAGTAACATTCTAATGCTTCTGGAGTCATATTAATATAAAAAGTAATGGGTTTGTATCCAAGTTTTGTATGCCACCTCCCTCTTACTGCTGAACAAAAAAGCCTATTTACACCAAAAGAAATAAATTGTGAAGGAATTCATAGGAAGAACTACTGAAATTTATGACAAAAAAGCTGCAGCATGTTCAGTATTCTATAGGAATTTTACTTATCACTTATTTTGTGTCTTTGCTATGCTTTATTAAGACAAAGTTTTTTAAAAACCCATATAATCTGTTTACTCAGGTCTTCTGCACCCCCATGGAAGGCTTTCACCTCTCAACCACCACATAAAAGATGGACACTGCTGTTCTCCCTATCCTTTCTCTGTACCTTCAATGAAGAAAAGGATGTAATTAACTGTTCTAATGAGTTGACATGGAGGCATAAGCAAAAGGAATCCCTTTCTCACGGTCTTAAATTTCCCCGTACGTTAGGCATCCAACCCAGATTTGTCAACTCCACTCCCAGAGCCAGTCCACTTTCAGTACCGAACCCAAATATAGGTGCAAAGCTAGATATCAAAGATTTGACCAAGGTCGTGTTGCAGTCTGGGGTGCGGTGAGGGATTGAAATTCTTTCCTTCAAATGGCTTGTTCCCTTCTAGTTAATCCTGAACAGCACCGAAGACAACAGCACTAGCTATTCATACAATGAATAACCCTTCCACTACAAATTGCTCCAGGCAGACTTGTCAGTAGGAACAAGGATAAGTGGGAGGACCAAGCTAGATGATAACACTTAGCAAACTATTAACCAGCCCACACACAGGCTTGAAAAGTCTGTGTG
This sequence comes from Climacteris rufus, assembly GCA_013398175.1. NCBI lineage: Eukaryota > Metazoa > Chordata > Aves > Passeriformes > Climacteridae > Climacteris > Climacteris rufus. The sequence goes on along the minus strand of VZRZ01005116.1, from coordinate 353,507 downwards.
TGTCTATATTAATCTTTCCTGTAAACACATGGAGAACAATTATGGGCACGGTGACTGAAACTGCCGGTGTTAAGAGATTGCTGACCCAGCACAATTACTGCTGCATGACTCCCTCAGACAGCTGTCCTTTGTGCTGAGAAGGACATCCTAGTTGGGAGTGTTTCTGTAAATACATATTTATAAAATGGCATTTGGTTCACACTGAGAGATATAAAAACTATCCCAGAAAAGCTCTTCATGACACCTAATAGGAAAGATCATCTTGAGGAGTGTGTGACTTGTCCTTACTTGAATCCAGTAACTCCAGCACGGAGAATGCATAGAGGCTGCAGTTTCTTGGCAATGGCTGCAACAGGAGCTTCACAGCCCTGCTCAGTGGCCCTAGGTTAAAAAGCAGGTTTGTCCTCTGCAGACCATTCATATTCCATCCTCCTAACGCCCAAATACTGAGATTATAACAGCAGAGCAAATCTCAGTGAGGGTGTGTAAGTATCAAAACTCTCTGAATATATAGACTGTTGATGTCTCTGCATTTGACTCCGTGCTCTGTCTGTTCTGGAAGCCTCAAGATCTCAGGAAGAGTATTACATCCTGATCCAGTTTCTCTGGGCATTCTATCTTAATGGTTGTATGATATTGCTGGTAGCTTTGAAAAAGATCTCTGTTTCACCCCCAAAGTACATACATACGAACAGAAAAATTTCATTCCTCTTTTTATCACAGCATCTGGCTTCCTTTTGCAATAAAAGGTGCTGTACAAGGCAAGATATGACAATCTGAGCAATAAAATTAGAAATTTTAATCTCTCCATGCTGGGCACAGAAACAAGTTCATTGAGGCATTGGTTTACTGTAGTATGTTATCGAATTGTGATAATGCAGATTAAAAGGGAATGAAAATGGCAAAGTTATTAAACTAACTGTATCTGCAAGGATATTAATTTGATTTATCTCACTTATTATTATTGCCTTCAAGCTCAAATGCAAATCCTAAAGTGTGAGTTAAATCAATGACTGAATTTAGATAGGGGGAAGGAAAATAAAGGATTAACAGTTATAAATGTTACTTCCTTACATGAATTTGGAAAAGAAAATCTTTCTTCTAAGTTTTTTTTTTAATATCCTTCTTGTTTTCTAATCTTCTTGTTAGGAATTTATAAGCTACCATTTTAAAGGAACCGATAAAGATATCTTGCTTTACTGGACATTAATATGTTTGCCTGATACTAACTTAATTCTCTGGTGTTTTAGTAGATGCTCAGAGGATACTCAGAAGCATATGGAAATCAGAAGACCTAGTGACCCCAAAGAGATACATGAATTGTTAGTCTCTGCCCACAAATAAACAATATGCTCTAATAAGTTTTAAAGTTTGTATTAGGTTATTGTGATGCTAACACATCCAAAAAAATAATTAAAATATGAAAGATATGGTTTCTAGTTTATATTTCCATTTCAGTGTATGAGATTCTTTATTTACATATCACAATTCTTTAAGGAAAGAGTTAAAGTTGTGTTAGGTTTCTTACACTGTACATATTTAAAAGTCCATATCCAGGGGCTAGCACAATAAACCAGAGTATTCTGATAGATAAACAGTGAAATTTGGTCTTCTTTTAAATACATTGCAAAAGTCCAGAGTGACACCTAAGGTATCAATACTGGAGCCAGACTGACAATCCTTATCCTGATGGAGGATATACCTATAATATATAAACTCATTTGCTGAAGGTAATTTAATCTTAGAAAGACCCAAGCCCCAGACAGTGCCCCCAGAACCCTTGTTGGGCCATCTCGTTGGCTGGACCGACAAAGCTGGACTGATGCTTATCAATTGAATTGATGCTGAAACCAGGCTTATCAGTTGGATCAATGCTGAAACCAGGACTGACATCCCATCAGCTTGATCAACACTGGATTTCTTTTTTTCTCTCTCTCTTTATTTCTCTTTCTTTTTCTTTCTTTCTTTCTTTCTTTCTTTCTTTCTTTCTTTCTTTCTTTCTTTCTTTCTTTCTTTCTTTCTTTTTCTTTCTTTCTTTCTTTCTTTCTTTCTTTCTTTCTTTCTTTCTTTCTTTCTTTCTTTCTTTCTTTCTTTCTTTCTTTCTTTCTTTCTCTGTAATTCATCTTTCCCTTTTTCCCTTCCCTTTCACCCTGCCCCTTTTTCCAAAATCTACTGCCATGTGCTTATACAGTAGGTCAGGGACTAACATACCAATTTCTATGCCAAGTGTGTAACAAAACTTTCTGATTCTTTGTGGACCATCTGACTGTTGTTGTTTTTGACCATGAGAACATACAAATCTTAGGTGTTTCATTCCTCTTAAGGATGGGTCACCAGGTTTTTGTCTTCAATCAAGGGAACTGCTTCCATCATCTACTTCATCTCCCTGTACTTTAGTTTCCTTATTGGCAGAGAGGAAGACAGGTTGGAAGTCAGATTTGGGGCATAAAATATGAAGAATAAATAACCTTTATAAAGTTTTATTAAATTCTTAAATGAAAAGAACTAATCAACAAACCAACATAGCAAGAAACAAAGCTCAAACTTCATTTGGTGAACTAAGTAACTCTCCTAGTCCAATTTTACCTTTGTGACTTTTTATTCCTTGTCCCTATCACTTATAATCCCTAGCAAAGTATTTATTTTCAGAAACTAGAACATCATAGGCACAGTCCACTGATATATTTGTTCATACTGGACTGAAAAAAACTTTGAATATTCTTGGTTTTATTAGGAGTCTGTAAATGGAAAACGTCTGCAATTATCACCACAACATCTTCCAAAAGAAATTGTAGCCATCCCTGGAATCCAATGAAACAACAGAATAAAAGCAACAGTATAGATGATTTCTTATGGATTTGGGATCTACAGTTGGGTTCTCTAGTGTCTTTTTGGGCATCAGGTCTACACTCACACTGCAGCCCTTCCTTGGGCCAAGAGGAGGACATTTCTTTCTGTCTCCACCCAGCTACATATTTCACAAAGTGTTTGGAAATTTATCTTTGAGATTATTAAGAAAGTCTGAGAGAACTGGAATTGTTCAGGCTGGAAAAGAGAAGTCTTTGGGGTGACCTAATTGCAGCCTTCCAGTACCTGAAGGGAGTCTACAAAAAAGATGGAGAGACACTATTTACAAGGGCATGCAGTGACAGAGCAAGGGGGAATGGCTTCAGACTAAAAGAAAGTAGGTTTAGATCAGATATTAAGAAAAAAATTATCTACATTGCACATGGTAAAGCACTGTAACAGACTTCCAGAGAAGCTGTGGATGACCCAACCCTGGAAGTGTTCAAGGTCAGGTTGGATGCAGCACTTAGCAACCAGGTCTAGTGAAAGGTGTCCCTGCCTATGGCACAGGGGTTGGAATGAGATAATCATTAAGGTCCCTTTCAACCCCAACCATTCTGTGATTCCCTGGTTCTATAATTACTGTCTTTCTCTCTGGATGGTTGGAGTAGGCCGAGAAATTCAGTGGTTATAAGGAGATGAGAGAAAAGAACAGTAAAACCCACATGTAATCACACACATATTAATTCAGTAATTATTTCATTAGCCTCCTTTCTTTAGGACACCGAGCCAAACCTGTTTGAAATAACTTGAAATCATACAGCAAAAAGAATAAACATCGAGAATTGTGGAGAGGCTGATTCACTTCTGATAAAAATCAGATTCAACTTCATTAGACCAAGTCTTAAAACCTCAGTCCTGCAAAACATTCATCATTCATTCTTAAGGTAACGTGTTTGAGACGGAATACATGCTTAAAAGACTTGTTAAATTGCAGTCATACTCTGTTCTGAAAGTTAGGATTCAAAACTTATGAATTTAAAATAAAAGCTAAGCCAAGGGTAGCCAACGTTTATTATCATAGCTGTGTGCAGCATGGTAATCAAACCCATGGAAATGTCTGCAGCTGTATCCACAACATCACTTCTGAAATGGTTCCTTCACTAAGGTGAGATCTTGAACTAAGTGGATTGTCACCTACCATGCAACATACAGAGGAAAAAAAAAACCAAAAAACAAAACAAAACAAAACCAAAACAAAACAAAAAAAAACCCCCGAGGATAGAAAGCAAAATATCATTTTGGTCTCCATATCCCTAAATTAATAATCGTTGTAGAAGCACATGTTGAGCTTTAGTATGAAAACAAAGGGTTTCATATTACAGATTATGGGGAGACTCATGAACAAAGTGACAGATATAGACAATCAAAGTATCTATTGAGGCATGGAGCTGCAATACAAAAGCAATCAGTGCAGAAAGCAAGCAGAGACAATACAATTTTAATCCATTTGACAGACAAACTATATCTGTTGAAGTTTCTTAGGCTGAATGAATATAAAACTCATTATCAGTATTGCAGCATGTCCCATGACACCACTTTATTTATTCAGATGAAGATTGCAGAGTGTGAGTAAATAAAGCATCCCTGCTCTCTAAAATGTCTTTGCAGGTAAATCCTTTGCCTGTATTTGTTCTTTGTGCACTTTCTATGAGTGTCTCATGCAATCTCCCTGGCCACTGCAGGAAAACAAGCTTTATAGAAAGTACAGGGCAAGTGTATTTACCATTTAAAAGAAAGCATAGGAACTGAAGGAAGTGTATTTACCATTTAGAATGGTCAGTGCACACATACAGAGTCTTAATGATACTGAAAGTACTGAATCCTTAATCTTGACTTTTATCATTTAATATTCTTGGTTGACGATCTCATATGTCTGTGAAGCCTTACAGGCTACTCAGTCATGCCTTTAAACAGTGAAAGTTATTTGGCTGGCAGAGTCCATTCACTCACACTGTGTGGTAACACACTTTGCATCTGGACACAGATATTTGGGGTTTAATAAGCATTTTTCACACACCAATTTTTCCACAGGGACTATGGATCCCAAGTAGTCTGTAGCCCGTTCCAATCCATATCACCAGCCAGCACCTTGAATCCTAATGTGGGGGGAACTATTCTACTCCTTGCATTTGAATATAAAGTAGCCTTATATAAAAACATTTCTGAAATATTTCAAATGCACATGACCAACTACATTTATACATTTTTCAAGATGGCAAAACTTTTAAAGACTACATTGTCAGTGATTACCAGTGGTTTAGACTTAGTGATTTTTCACCCCAAATCCAGAACTACCCCAATTTGATAGTGTCTGAAGAATGAATAACCTCGTATGTGGGGATCTGTGATTTTCAGCGAATTTTGAATCAGACTCACATACAATAATTATTATTGTTTTCCCTGCTTTGTAGTGGAAAGCTAGTACAGTTTCTGACTTATTTTTCTTTTGTTTTTCCTCATCCTTGTTATAATATCTGTAATTGTGACAATAGCAATCTGAACTATCTTGCCCTTTTCTTTGTTGAGTAATTTGATTTGAAAGCAACTCCTATTCTCAACTTCAGTAACCCTAGGGAATGGGTGAAAGAGAGGTCATTCAAAATACAGAGACTATCAAAAAGGTTCAAATAACAGAATCATTAAGATTCTATAAATGTGTCTGCATGAAAAAGATGGTAATGAAAAGAGGAAATAGCATACTATACAATGTATTCATTGGGAAAATTACTGTAATGAAACTTAAGCACAGGAAATAATACAAATGTAGCCTGTTCTCATTATATTCTAAAGATAGACAACTCTTTATCCCTTTCTTCCTATCATTGTTACTCTTGTAGAAATCAAACCATGCTTTCATCTTAAAAGTCACATTTTGCTCAACACACAATACAAATGTATCACAGGAAACTGTAAGACCGGACATGCGGTCAAGTGGTGAGAGTATTTCTTTACAGATCATACAAATTGGGAAACAAATCTTATGCTCAAATTTATGTGCAGTATGTATCAATCACTACAAATATACTAAGATTTATGGGGTATAGAACAGCCCTTGGAATAATCAAAAGGAAGTCTCTATGTGCAATCACAAACCAGTTATAACTTGGTAAGACACAAAGTGAAATCACAAGTTTTCCTGAGGAGACTTTTGTGCAGAGGATTACTCCAGTAGTCCACAATATGCACAGACTTGCAAAATGGGTAAGATAGCAGGTACTTCCATAGCACACTCTCCTTGGTGGCCTTGATCTCAACTCTTTCAATCTCCTATGGCCATAACTACAGAAGAGAGACTGGTATAGTGGGGTCCAGTACTCCTTAGGTCATAAAATCTGGTATTAACTCAATTCAGTGAGGCACATTGTATGTAACTTTTTCATAGTCTTCATTTTAAAATCTTTTAAATTAACAACAGGCATGTATTATTAAAGGATTACTGATGTAGAGGCACTAATATACTGGAAGAAGATGCTACTTTTTTTCTTTAGACTCACCTATGATGATGTGACACTTGACAGGTGGGGATTTTTCTTCTCTTCCCATCTGTCTTGCTTCCTCTGAGCAGAATTCCAGCACTCAGTGCCTGGTGGCCCCTGCATCAATAAACATCCCTAGGTTTCTAGTGTTACATCTTCACCTGACATAACAACAAATGAAAGTGTTCTTCTGTATATTCAGTTCTGTTTCACATAGCTTTGGCAACTGCCAGCTGGAATAGGAAGAGACACTCTGATTTCAATAGTTGACAGAAATGATACGCAGAGAAAGCCAACCAGTGACAACTGAAAAGGAACAGGACGTTACAGAAAACCTGTATGTTAACAGCAGAGTCCAAGGCCAAACAGAGCAGATTCAAACCTCACCCCTTCCTTGCCCTAGCTGTCACCAGGCATCAGACCTAAACAATTCCCAAGTTCGTGGTTTGTACAGTGACTCATACTAAGTGCTCCTATACATGGATAGTGCAGCAGCTGTTAAGGACAGATCACAGTGAATACATTGGAGAAGAAGAGGGGCAAAATGAGTACAACTCAGGACCCATCTACTTTCTGAAGACCAAACTATACGCAAACTTGGCAACAACTCCACAGGCAATATGGGGTACCAAATGTACCACCCAATGGGGACTTGGGATCCTACATATAGCCAGAGCTCCCAGCCAACCTACACTCATCAGCTCCCTCAACCACTGGACTCCTCCAAACAAAGACCTGCTAGAAGACAGCAGTGTGAATCAAGTGAAAGGACTCAGAAACTCAGCAGTTATTCTTTTCTTCTATCCTAGAGATGACATCTACTCCCAGAGAAGAAGGGGAAGAAAAGAAAAAGGCATAAAAGAAAAATCTTGAGAACTGCTAACAGAGTATACAGCAGGCACACTACATAACATTTTCCTAATGTAAAGTCTCATATTGGAATAGTGCTTTTTCCCCATGTGAATTCATGACAGATGCATGCATGCATCTGTCCTTAAAAGGTGTAGATGTCCCTTTGTAGGTACATCTAAGGATTTGGGGAGTCAAGGCAAGGGCAGAGGATTTGCCATGAATGTTTTTCCTACCAAAATCACACATTTTGAGCTAAGTAACAAAAACAGGCTCTGTGACTATGGTAAAACATGGAGAGTTTAATGCAGATCTCACTTGTATTAATTCCTCATTCCCTAAAATTTCAATATAGCAAATTCTAAGGCAAGATTGTCTGGAGAAGAGTTCTAATGTGTTCAGAAACTTCTTTCCAACACTTCATATGATATTGCCAGGCACATGACAAACTCTGGATGAAGCATTTATGACACCTGACATCTAGAGCATTCACATGCCTTTTCAATGACAGCTGCTGAGAAGAAATAGCATCCTCCAGCTGCACAACTTTTTTTCTTCCTTCACTTGTGAATTGAGACGTTTGGCTTTAAAGTGGCTCTCTGTACTGTACTCTTAAAACTGCAATTGTCACTTGATGAAAGGAAGCCAAATGCTCCACCAGTGACATCTGACAGCAAATAAAAATCTCTTTCCTGAGGGCATAATGGGGAGGATGCAGCCATATCATTCTTTCCTCTTATTGAATCACACTATCCATGGGATTAGCTATCAGGCACTAGACACATGGACTCCACAAAAATATGCAAAGCAGAAGCAGGGTACAAAAGGCAAGCGCATGCTTCTCCTCAAAGCTGAGCACTATGACATTCCATTAACAAATTAATGTGATTACTCCTCCAAAGAAATACCAAGGAAAACACCTGGCACTACTGCAAGGCCAGGTATCCCATCACCTTAAGTCTGGCCTTTGCAGTGGGATGAAACTATGGGGGAGGAAAGAAATGGCAGTTTCTCATTATCTGCATTCACTTGAAAGTTAAGTTTTAAAGAACACCACCAGCATATGCACAATTATTGTTAGATGGTTAAACAAGGGTGACAAACATGATCAGATGAACAAAAATTCTTAATTTGTTCATTCTTTCCTCTCACAGCTGCTGTCCAGCCACAGTCTCCTTCTCAAGTCTAATTAGCAGCCCAAATTAAGCCTTCATGTTACTCTGTTCAACAGAGCTGGCATGTGGCATACATTTGCACTAATGTGCTATGGTAGAGGTTTTCTTAAGTGAATCTCTGCAGGTACTTAGATATTGAGAATCTGACTTCAGATAGGACTGAATGTCCTGACACACATGTAGATTCTCTGCATAAGGAATAAGACATCAAAGAAAATCCAGAGTAAATCAACTAGTTGCAGCTCTAGAGGCAGTAGATCCACTGTGGTCCCCATGTAAGACCTACCAAGCACACATACCCTACAGCATCTTCAGCGATACCAGACATCAATAGTTAAGAACCTTAAATGTGCCCCACAAGCCAAACAAGGAGATTTTGGGCTTTTATGTATGTTATATCCAGACACAATGACCCTAAGTTATTTATCACATTTCTTCAGCCTAATATACAGAAAATAATACTGCTAATAAGAATCAGATTAAATATTGGTAATAGCTTTTTGCTACTTTTAAATATTTTCTTTGTTTACTCCTATGATTCTATTTGCAAATTACAGCTCGATTCCAAAGGACCCACACAGGACTAGCAAAACAATGTTCTCTTGATCAAAAACAACTTCAAGGCCAAGGACAGACCTCATTTCTGCTACCACTGGGTCAAAGAGGAGAAGCTTAAGAGAGAGATCCCCGCAGTACAAAGACTCTTACTCATATACTATCCATGCCCCTGTTACATCCTCCCTAGAGAAAAGCTGACCACATCTCCTCTTCACCACCAGCAAGAAAACATGGCAGTCAGCATAATCCTTTTGCTTTTATCTAACCTCATTTAGAAGCATAGGAGAAAGGGGTTGTCACTGTGAAACCTTCGTCCTTTTATTTGGTGATACAGCTTGGATCCCTAAGACACAACGTTTCTTTTTCTCTCTTGCACAAGGGAAGGCCAAATTCTGTTACATGGGATATGTGAAAAGTTGATTTGGGCTTTGCCAAGCAGACATCCAATGCAGACCTGAACTGAGAAGTGTCTCACATAAGAAGGATTTGCATACAGGCTGAGAAAGGAGAGGATTCACATCACTGCACTTATCTCTGACTGTACAGCAAGCCCAGACCTCAGTGCTCCAGTCAAAAGCACCATGCAAATTACCTTAACTGACCCCAGTTTATCCATAGAGCATTTTATTCTAGAACATGCATCCTGTGAATCCCCTTGGCAACTAGCTAACAGCCAGTAAAATATTCCCAACCAAATGCCCATTAAACTTCACATTACGTTTCTACACCAAAGAGGTTTTATCTCTAGTTCATAGTCTCATTTTTAAGCATCCTGCAGTACCAGATAAGCTTTTAAAAAAAGGTATTCACTATTTGATGTTTCTCTTGTTCAGAAAAAAATTACAACAAATAAATTCAGGGGAAAAAAACAAAAACAAAAACAAAAAAAAGCAGATACCACTTTCATATTTTCAGTGTTGCTATTCATATGACGAAGAAAAGATACATTTTTTACATTCCCGGCCAGAATATTAAAGTCCTGCTTTTTGCCAGGGAGACAATTTGGCTATAGAGAGATTCATTATCAAGGGTCTCAGCACTTCTTCTTGTCTTTATCTTCCCCAACAGCATCTTGGATGTCACAACCATTTTCTGGGAAAGCAATTTCGATCTTCCACAGAAAACTATTAAAAGTAACCTGGATCTTACAGATATGGCACTCTCACCTGAGGCTATTGCTTTTAAATAATCAATAGCCCTTCTTAATTATTTAGTAAAGATTTAGCATCAGGAATTATTTCCTGCACAGAACTGTATGTCAAGTATATGTCGTATAATTTGTTACTGAAGGATGAATATTAATGTATGTTGCTACCTTAGAATACAGGCTCAATCTGGGCAATACTTTACTAATAGTTTGCAGGGTGGGAGAATTTTGAATTTCCACCATTTTTAATGATTCATTTGTGTTTTAATGGGGAGCCAGGTTCACTTCACATCCTTGGGCCATTGCAGACATTTTACCCCCTGAGTTAATTCTGTGTTCATTCCCCAAAATGAATATTCATACCATTCAAATGCAATTTTTAATTAACAGCACCAGCAGCATTATCATTATTACACCTGAAAGATCCAAAGACAGATCAGAAAAATGTTGCCACAATAGAATTCACTAAATTCTGCTCATATTCCCTTCTAAGGCTGATCACCTTAAAAGTAATGAGAATAAACTGGGATAATATAAGACAGATCTAATTAAGATAATGAACTGGAGATTATGAACATTGCTACTCCATGTTTGAAGAATTTTAATATATTAGTCTAGCAGAAGGTTATGGATTTACAAAAGGGAAGATACTGAAATATACAATGTGGGCTTTTTGGACAAAGCTTAAGATTCAGCACCTAAAATGTATAAATAAGATGGATAAAAGGAAATCAAGGAGGATATTTCAGGAAACACACATCATAATTTCTTTTAATTAATTTACTTAATACTTCATAGAACACATGATGAGACAATTCTCCCTACAAAGCGAAAGCAGGCATGGAAACATTATGAGAAGCTGAAAGGCACTTATAAGGCTATACTGCAGAGAGTTTTATCCTATCTTCCATCTGATACGGCTATTATGGCCTTGGATAAATTTTTGGATAAATTGAGAGAGCAGCCTAATTAGCTTGCCAGCAGCAGCAAGGAAAGGAAAGAGAGGGAGACAGGCAGAGAGGGAAAGGGTGAATGAGCTGTTAGGTAAGATACAGCTCATATCAATAAGACCTACTGTTCAGTTTCTGTGAAGCTTCATCTTCCAAAACAAGGCAGCAGAGACAAATGTTTGAGGGTGAAACTGGAACTAAATAATTTTCTGTAATCAATAGCAGATTGTCAGAAATCGTCCTTCTCACATTTGCAGAGGTACACTCTTCAAAGCAAGTGCCTGGGAACTGCTGCCTTGGAATGGTACTCTCAGATAATTCACTGTAATTATTCTGCTATGGATAAAGTTTCACTCCAGAAACAGTCATTATTACCCTTCTAGAATAGAAACATCAGGTTACTAGCATATTCATTGAAGAGTAAGTAAAATTAGGCCAGGCTATGTTGGCTTAGTGCTGCACAACAGGCCTCCTCTGGAAAGAGGGGACATTGGGAAAACTGAAGTCTGGAGGGGTAAGTCAGCATAGAGGCATGACTGCAGCTCAGGTAGGCATAACCTGCCCATCACTGGCAATGACAGGAGCATGTCTGCAGCGGCACAGCTTCCCTCAGACTGTGCTGTCTTGCCTGAAGCTGTAGGGAAGTGCCGAGCTGTGAAGCCTCCCCTGTCACAGAGGGAGTGTTGCTCATACTCGAGCTGGCCAGTGTAACACCCGGCCCCTGCAAGCCAGGAGCCTCCATGGTGTGAGGAGTGACACTGCTCCTGGACATGATCTGCTCTGTGTTGCACGCTGCTGCTGTAGACTAGCAGGTTCTTGATGTGCCCCAGTACCTGTGGAAGTATAAACATGTCAAAATGTCCACGGTGTTATTCTGACTCATCACAGACTCCTTCACAGAGCTAAGCTAGCATTTCTTGAGGGAACAGGAGGCACCAGACCCTGCACTCAGGGGAGTGCAGAGCCCTTAACGGAGGCTGGTCACTGGACATGATGGGGAAGCAGTTTTATGATAGCCAGCTCAGAATGCCATTTCATGTTGTGTTGCCATAGCAATACAATATAAGGAAAATAGAATAAAATTTTCCCTGATTAAAGACAAGGTGTAGCTTAGAAAATATCCTTTGACAGAAAGAAGTATCTGAGAATAAAATGAAAGTAATTGAATAAAATAATTTCTATTGCTCCAAACAGGATGCCATAGACAATACATAATGGCTCCAACATTCATTTCCAAAAGGATAATTCTCACTGGTGCCACCTGTCAAATTTTCATCTTGTTCCAGACACAGAGGTTCTACTATAGATAAGCCTAATTGTCATTTGCTTCACTGAAATAGCAGTGCTATTTCTCCGTATTTAGGAGCATCCACTTTCCTTGGAAACATAGACATCTATGGATCTGGAGACAGACAAATTCAATTTTTTTGAGCTTTCCTTCATATTCTAGTAAAACAAACCCCAAACAAACAACAGCTTTTTCTCCCTAAAGCAGGAGAAAGAGAATATCCATAACACAATCTCTACAAAGAGTAAAGCCTATCTGTGAAGCAGACAGGTCCTGGAAGCTTGCTCAGTGCTTGGGGTAAGCAAGAAAATAGGGACACAACAAGTCTCACTATTTATATGCTGATCAACAAGCACATTTCTTTTACCCTCATTTCTCTCTTATTAGCACAGTATTAAAACTAAATCCAAAGGAAAATATTCAGCTGGGCACACTCTTTCCCCCGAGGAGAGGGTGAGAGAACAAACATACACCAGCTGTTCCTCATGCTGCTCTGTGCTCTCCTGCATGTCACTCTGGTGCTTTGGTCACAAGCTCAATGCAAAACCCCAAAAGAATAAACTGGAAACCAAGACTAATATCTCTGAGAAAAGCCTGAAAAAATCAGAACGAGAGCACTGAAGCAATTCCTTACAGGTCTGCCAGCTGTCTACTACACACCAGCTCACTGGGAGAGGACAAATTAAATGAGGAGTCATCTTCACTGCTTGAATTTTAAAATAGTCTTACGGTATGACTTAAAAAAAGAATCAGTAGACTGTAGAGGTCTTTTAGAAAAATCTGGTTTATCTGAATGACTTGTATTGATCAAACTGACAATGCACTGCAATAATACCGCCCCATTTGTACACATTTAATACGGGCATTAAACACAAGACACTTCCACTGTGATTGGGAAGGAGGTTGAAGCAATATGCAAGCACAAGCAGACAGTCAGTGAGAGGACAAGACATCTCTTTGTAAACACTTGGGTGACAGGAGGTTCTCTAGCTATAAGCAGATTCTCTCAGCCTGCCACTGAGCCCACACATTTTACCCCATGAATGCAGGACACAAAGCAATGAAAGGAAAAGGCAGCAAGAAATATGTAGGTATGTTTAAGCTGATATTGACTGATGGGGTTGAAGAAGGTAGGCCTGCCTGCTTTTACGAAAATAAAGTATTATTTCAGACATACTAAGTAACTTGTTCTAAAACCTTTTCTCTAACTGCTATACTACCCTGGATTAGAAGTGATCTAGCCACTAAACCAGGCTAGTCACTGTCCAGGGGAGACAAGGATTTTGTCAAAGTGCAGAAGGGTCACCAGATTTCAGGAGTTAAACGTACAAAAGCTAAAACATGAAATCTGACAAAGGAGAGATAACATGAGTAAAGCTGACCTTCCAAATTATGACAGTCTAATGAGAATTTTTTGTGAGGAAAGATGTAAAATAATTTTATTTTCCTGTATGATTATTCTGATAATTTTTCAGACAGATAATACAGTCGGATAATTTTTAGTGTAGCTCATAAACTTCATGGAGAAATGAGAGAGCATTTGTCATCTCTCATTTACAAAGCTGAAATATTTATTCCTGTATTTACAGATTCTCCCATTCTGACCAGGATTTTTAGGCTTAAAACAAAAAATTAAATCCAAAATCATTATAGTTCACATAGATACTAAATTAGCTCTTGATTTTTTCCCCTTTTCTCTGGAAATACAGAGAATTCATTCATATATGGAGAACCAACATCTATCTGCAATTTCAGTTAAGAAAATTAATCCTCCTGATTTAACTGGAAATTAATTAAATATTTTGTTGCGAGATCACAAGCTCAACTCCAAAATTTATGTATTACCAATAATTTCTCTTTTGCTATCAATGTTTATTGTTTTTTTGACAACATCGGATTTCCCAGATATTTTTTCCCTTTCCCAATATTCAAATAAATAGTTTCAAATATCCTTTTACTCTCCATTATCTTTCCAATCTTTGTTAGCCTCAAGACCATATTTTTCTCCTATGCATATGCATAGAGATGAAAAGATCACTCAAATCTCATCATCTGTCTTATACCAAATGTACCGTACATTTATGGAGCATTAAAGTTTTTGAATTCAATCAAGGTAAAAAATTCAGTTATGATGATAAAGGCTTCTATAATCCAGCAATCACAATTTTAACTACTTCATGAATACATGAGTAGGACATATGATTTGAATAACAATGGGAATATTGACAAATATTGAGTAGCTGTGTGAAAGTGTAACATTTAGTATGATAGATGCATTATTGTCCAAAAGTGCAGGGGAACAGACATGTCACCAGGCCAAGGACAGAGCTCAATTTTCACATTACCCGTATATTGATGTTTAATTAGTTCTTGTACAAGCAAACTCCAGGTACTGAAGTGTATCACTTCATAAAAGTTTTAAAGACCTTTAGTACTGTGCTGTTCTGTTAAAGTAAACAAACTTAAGGAATAAGCATTTGGTAAAAAGACCAAAAAGTGTCCCAGAAATAAGAAGCTAAGAGACAATCTAACTCTCTTGCATTCCTTTAACTGGGAAGCTGCCAAGATGACCTGCACCAAAATTACCAGGTCGATGAGATGCAACTCCAGCTTGATATGAAGTGTGAGGAGGGAAGCATTACCACCCTGTCACGAGCAGAGAGCTCTTAAGGAGAATTTTCCAGAAGTCTGGACTTACATTGTCATTGTGGTGACATTTCTGGAAGGTGTCCTCACAACTAGAAGTCACTATAACAAAAAATGAATCATCTGCTGGCCCCCTGTCCTTTCCATTTCCAAAAAGTAAAATGACCTATTACAGAGTCATGCATTGCTGTTTTGAATTATTTGTCCTCATTATTTACTCTCTAGCACTGTAGAAAACCTCAGGAAAAAATTGCACACTCTCTGTTAGGCCCAAAGCACGGAATAGAGTCCAAACCCAACTCAAAATCCAATCCCGACACAAAGATTTTAAGATTTAGGGACAAGTCTGAGGCATCTTATAACTAACATCTAGAGAGATTAAACAGAAAACCCTCATCATCACTCTTATCCATGCAAAAGCAACGTGGAGACCTAAAGGGGCCCTAAAAATGCTTCACACTGAGTAAGGTTTCTTTAGAAGAAGCACTATGAAAGGACCCAATAAGCTTTGTTCCTAGCACGCTGTCTCAAGGTCTTGTGTAAGGACCCTGCTACAGTTTGGAGCGGGGACAAAAGGACCAGTATTACAACTATTTCAGCCATGACATTTCTATTTCATGCAATCCTATTTCACATTCCCATAGGACACTGAAGAGGAACTACAGTTTGAGCCAAACAGATTACACTAGGGCTTTCACCAGACCCCAGGGCAATTCAATGGTAAAGGAGCTCAGAAGCTAGTTTCGCCTCTCTTCCTACTGGATCATGATTTCTGTGCTTCTACTCTAGGGACAGGACACAGAATTTCACTCTGATGTGTTCAAAGTTGTCAGTTCCAGAACTGATTTCAGATGTCCTGAGTTCTTAGTATGCCTTCTTTACTCTGTTCTTTAGCTCTGGATCTGCTCAGCCTGGAGAAGAGACAGCTCACTGGGATGATATCACTGTACATAAATAGCTAATAGGGATGAGTAAAGAAGACTCCTCCCTGTAGTAGCCAGTGACAGGATAAGAGGAAATGGGGCATAAACTGAAATACAAGAAATTGCACATTTAGCATGAGGAAAACCTTTTTTTTTTAATGGTAAGCATTGTCAAACATTGGAATAGAGAGGTTGTGAAGTCTCCATCTTTGGAGATACTCAAAACCCAACTGGACACTGCCTTAGCAACCTGCTCCAGCTGACCCTGCTTTGAGCAGTGAGTTGGACAAGACAGTATCCAGAGGGTCTGCACAAGCTCAGCCACTCTGTGATGTTGTGAGGTCAGGAACCCTTTTAGACCATAACTTGATGGCTACTTCACCGCAAGTAAGTGAAAGTTATTAGCATCTGTAATGCTTGCTTCAAAATATTTTCACTCTCTGAAGGAAGGCAGGATGTGCTAACATGGATGTGCAAATGCAGAACACAGTGCTTTTCACTGTGAACTTCTTGCAAGTTAGTATTTCTGCCTGCTCTAGCACTATTTTCAAGGGTCCCTTAGTGGAAGAAATGCTGCAGAAACCTGGAACTAGAGAACTTCCATATGCTCCTGTGTCTTCAGTGATGTCCCAGTTTTATGCTTAGTTATATACAGACTTTCTCAGGAAATTGGCCTCAAGAGACGCTCTTTACTGAGGTGTGGGTGGGGTGGGCATGACTTGTGGGTGAGGTTTTCAAGGACATCTGAGGGATTTAGGAAACTTACACTAGGAACTGAGAACTGGGACATCCTTTTCTTTGGCTGGTGATGAACTTGCTTCCCACCATATTTATTCCTTGCTGTGTATGATTCCTTGCAATGAGAACTACAACTTCAGTGGTGTGAGACCACGTTAGCCTCACAGGCTTACAGTTCTGTAACAACAATAATCTGCTGTGGTTCTTGTTACTCCAGATGCTTTAGGGTAGCTCTCCACTTTAGGAGTCACAGATACAGAGGCTTGCAGCATGTATCAGGTAGCAAGCAGAAATTCTTTGCCAGAGAATAAAAACCAACATGGTCAGGTTTTCAGGTTTCCTAAAATGATACAGTTTTGCAATGTCAGATGATTAACCTATGGGGATTTTTGCACAGCACCAACAGGGCTGACTTTCTCTTTACCTTTTTACACAGTATCTATAGCATCAATCAGTACCACTACCATTCCCTCGCCTTCACAAGCTGTCATAGAAAAGTACACAAATTAGGAACTCTATGAAGGGCCACATATTTTGTATCTAGAAGTATGTTCAAATATTCACATTGGCTTGCCTGAATACTAACAAAAAAAATCTCACCTTTCACTTTCTTCTCAAAATCCCTGCAAGGAAATTATGAATTACATGTAGTACTCACATCCTGGACTTCTGAGACCTAGAAGAGCGGGACATGTGAGACCACTTACTTAGTACCACACTATTCTGACACTGGGATCTAAGAACCTCAAATAGAAGATGAAGCAGGAATAAAAACAGAAGAAACAATGTCTGTCAGGTTTTCCTGTCACAGATAGGAGCTTCTTTGACTGCTGCGGAGCTAACAAACAGAAGGGACATTCATAACATGCACACCCCCAACCTCCCCCCTTCTGCCTTTTCTCTCTTTGAAAAGCCAGAGCTCTTTGCATCTCTACTGCATCTCTAGTTTCAATGATGCTCAGTTTCTTTGCTTCCACATTGATATTTCACAGATTCTTAATGACCCCTTATTAAACAAAAAAGTGCGTTTTCATACATGCTAATGAGAAGAGCATAATGTTAGCTCAAGGAGTGGGAAGTACAGCTCCACAATTAAGCACTTTGCCAAAATACCTCAGTATTCACATGAGCAGGTGAAAAGTATACTTGAGGACAGAGTAATAACAAAGTCATATTCACATGAAAGGACATCAGAGCATACATGGCATATAATGAATTTGTGTTTAAACATCTGAATGGAGTGCCTCTGCATAAAATGCTGTGAAGGGATTAAGCCGAAAGAGTCATGTGGCAGTGACTCAATAAGAAAGATAAAGCACAGTCATTTAGGCCCCAGTTTCCCCCAAACCTTAGCGTCAGCTGCTCAGGCTTCATTAACATTACCACATCTTGTGCTTCAGCTATTAACAGCATACTACATTGTGACTGGTCTTTTGTGGGGACACAAAAAGGATGAGTGGTCACAAGGAAACCTTTGTGCCTCTTCCACAGTTGCATAGGAGAGCCAGTCCTTGCAGTCCACAGCTGTATAGGGAGTTTCAGAGTTAATAATGCCAGCAGCAGAACACTTTTCAAAGGAAAGTGGAGCAGAAGGGAGGGCAGTTAAAGCTCTGCTCTCTTTCTCTCACATTAGCTACCAAACTAAACAGAGGGAGTTTATGCTATACCCCCACAAAGGAGACGTACAAACTACTTGTCATTGAAGAAATCCTTTCCATGACACTGAGACTTTCTCCCTGCCCTTGAGAGCTGACAGGCGCAACGCTTTCAGGAATTACCAGTGCTGCAGTGCACCTGCAGTTCCCCCATGATTTTTCCATGCCCTTGGTAGTGTCAGGGGAAGAGACATCATACAGGATTTATGCATGTAATATTGCTAGATTTATTTATGGATTTTTATGCACTGGCCGTATGCATGATGTTTAATAAGACATTAGCTCTGCTTCGAAGAGATTATTTGTTACAAATTTCTTTATTCTCTGCCTCAAAAAACCCCACAAAGAGTATTTTAAAAGGTTTATAAAAAGCCGTATTTACTCTCATAACACCAAGTCCATCAGCATGCCTAACTAGTCAATTAGCACCACTGAATTTGTCTCAAATGTCAAACTTTATGAATAAGCAACCTGGGTAAGAATTGGAAGGTTGTTTTTATTAAGGATAGGCTTACAGTCTGTAATATGAGCTATAAACTCTATCTAAAAATTATTCACAACCTTCAGAAATAAAAGGATAAAATAAGAAATGGGAGATCATACTAGAAAACCAAAACCCTCCTGAAGCAGAAGGAATTAAAAAGACTATTTTAAATAAAGCTGGACGTGTCTTGAATGCAGAAAATCCATTTGTGTTTGAGAGAAAGAGCCGGCAGGTGTCAGCCTTGCTTTATCCAACCAGCCTCTCCCTGGCTTGGTAGCAAATTCTTGCAAATTGGTTTGCTCTGATTTCTGACCGTAATTTTCTTCTGAGGAGTAACAGTTACACAAGTTAACTGTGTTATCACAGAAGTCTATATCCAGCAATATTTATATAGGTTAAAATGTTGAAAAATGTTACCATAGCAACTGCTGCATCAGATGGATTATAACTAGGTGAATGAGGAGACTGGAACAACTTCTTGATGAGAAATTCAATTAATATGCCAGTGTTTGTATGCAGAAGCTAAACAGCAATTTGTCTGAGTTTGCAGTTACATTTTACATGTGATGTTTTTCTCCACAAGGGAAAAGATGACCATGATACCTTTATGCTTCCTTCACACTTAGATGTATGCCTGTTTGCAAGGCATTCACTTGAGAAACACATTTATTTCCTTTACACAAAGTTCTAGCTGCTGAAATGATGTGCAGGCTGTCACTCAGTACACACATCATTCAGGCAGTGTTTCATAATGCCAGTGATCACTCTGCTGTGTAACAACATGTAAACAAAATAGTGTTTCCATTATTAAAATTGTCTATAATATCACTTTTAACCTACGATTTTATAAAGACAAAGTGCTGTAATACACTCTGTAGGCTAAGGGCAAAAAAACCCAGTCCTTGTGGAATTTAGATTTTGAAAGGCTCCTTATCTCCTGCTACACTGCAATTTCCACAGCACTCTGAATTCCCAGGAATGCTGTCAGTCAATCTGATGGGTGCAGCACCCAGTGCTGTTGATTTCTGACGATCTCTTAAACCCACTCCCCCAGCCCAGTAGTGTAACCCGAAAGAAACACCTCTAACAAACAGCGCAAAAATGTGTCTGTGGAAGACTCCTGACTCTTCATTTTCTTATCTGCTTTAAGTCATGCCATAATTTGATGTAGGGACTTCTAGTTATATCTCCTGAGATCCCCAAATCATTTTTTTTTTTGGTGTAAATTCATGTGAAAGTGCCCTTTGGGTCCCCTCGTTTAAAACACTTTAATCTGCTTCAACCACAAAAACCTTCAAATGTTAGTCGATACCCAAGCCATCTTGCTTCCATTTGAAAAAGAAATGTAACACATTATTCCCATTATTTCAAAAGTCTCATACTTTTTTATAACAAACTCATACACAGAACATGCACAAATTCCTCAGCTGACATGAAGGGTTGTGGCGGCGTGTGTGGCAAAAGCCACAGCCCCACAGGCTCAAGACTGGTGGGCACAGCCTGAGGTTGCCACAGCCTGAGGCATTCCCCCTGCTCAGGGAGGGTTTTTGGTTCACCCCCAGTGCCCCTTGTACCTTCATTTACATATTTCGGTTGGTTACTACATTATGTTATGGAAATTTCATAACAGTTCGGTTCCCTATTGGTTGTGTGTCAAGCCTTGTACCCCCATTGGTTACTTTCCCCTGCTTGTATCCCCATAAATCCCCTGCTATCCCTAAAACCTTGCCCTTGGTAGCTGAACCTTCAGCTCTCCCGGACCCCTGCGCCGCCTCTCCTGGACCCCGGACCCTCTCCCACCTTCCCTGCTGCTTCTCCCGGGAAATAAAGAGCTGGAAATCACTCCCAAGGCCCTTCCCTCGGGTCTTTGTTTCTGTCTGCGCCTGCACCATCAGCCCGGGGCTCTCTTTATCACAAAGGAGCCAGCACCTAACAAGCTGCCTGACGACGCCCTGTCTCTGGGGAAGCTGCAAGCTGCAGCCCCCGGCAATCCAGGGTCACTCCCAGACTAACGCTGAGCGGCCTTAAGCAGGCCCCCGGAGCAGCGATAAAGGGTTTCCCACTCAAATTTTTAAAGTCTGGATTTCCATCTGATCATATACTTAAAATAAGCTTCCCTCTCTCTCTTAGGGCTTCCACCCAGGACTATATTCACAGATCCACTTCTTCTCTAGTTATTTTTACTTTCCAATTCCTCTTTATCTTTAGGCAGACAACTGCACCAATCTGATGCATCAGTCCCTGAACATGTGGTCAATTTTGAGGCAAGCACTTTTGGCTGCTCAGATAAAAATCTACTTAGGCCTTGTCCAGCCTAACACCAGCGTCTACTGCTTTATTTATTATTAGAATGAGGGAAATTCAATGGCTTCCTCATTTAGAATAAAGCAGAGATAATGCAGCAATATATACCAAACAATATTTATGAGGTCAGCCAACCAGCACCACCACCAAGCAGAGCAAAGCTCTGTATCACACAAGATATGGTCCAAGTGCAGGTTCATAGTAAAGATACAGTAAGCATGAAGTTTGATACTCTCATGAGTAAATCAGTGTCAGCATATGACCTCTGAAAAATGTGGTTTTCTTTGAGGCTGTGTATTAGTGCCTCCTTATTACCTCAGTTCTGTGAATTTGGAAGGCTTTCTGTGCAACTACAAAAGCCTTTAAAACTGATCTGTGAAATTCGATCGGTGGCTATTGCAGTTAGGTGAGATCAGGAGGTATGTGAGAGACAGAGTAACAAACAAGCCTCTGGATGGAGACTCAGCTGGCTGAGGCTCAGGAATCTTGCTTTCTGTTTTCAGCCCTCTCATTTATGTATGATGGCACCACAGATAAGCCACTTCCTTTCAATGTTTTCTGACATACATTTTCTGTATTCCCTGTTAGGATTATTTAGAGACAGAAATTGATTTCCATTTTATTTACACTGTGACTACATAGAAGAGAAGATTACATATATTGGCGGGACGTCTGAGTGCCCAAGGAATGCAGTTATCCTGCATTAAACAACATTTTTTATAAATCATAGATACCATGGCAAATGTCAACTCACTGAAAATAGCTTTACAATTCTGGTCACATAAGCAAGGCCATGCATCACATATTTTATGATATTTTAATTTTTCATATATTTTTTACAATGTTACATTAAACATTTCCTGAAATCAGACTTTTGTCCAAGTTTTTTTTTCAGTTCCTTTCATGTTCTGAAAGAATCTAGTAAAAAATGTGTTTAATTTGTAAAGAAATAATTTCAAAATCTAATCATAATGAGATTTCATGCAGGTAATTGCTGTTTGTACATTAGAATGTAATAAAGAAGTTAATAAGTTGTCATATTTAACATCAATGCAGTTCCACTGCAACTAAATTAATGGACACTAGAAGTGAAAGATGTTGAGTTCAATGACAATTTAAAATACTTGCATTTCTTATTATGTGAATTATTACAAACATATGTAAATTGATTTGGATTTGTACATAAGACCAGAATAAAAGAAAGTTGAATCAAATCAAACAGGGAATTTTGATGAAGATAAAGTATTTTTCTGTCATGTTGGCATTCATACTCATGAATCAGAGGACAAAGATACAAACTCTAACTGCTCTTTGGGCATATTTACAACATGCAGTCTGAAGACTGTGATCACAGAGGCAGCAGTATAGCTAAGCTTAAGGGAATCAGAACAGTATCCAGATGCTGCCTCTGTGTTGTCTTCTTTTATAAGCTTGGAAGCAAGGCCTACAGCATGACAGCACAGCCAGACATCACCAAATACTTCTCAGCCTGGTGCATTATACAAAGATTTCACAGAAGCACAGGCAGCACAAAATTGGGCATTTCTAGTAAGCTCCATTCTGTTTTCTAGACATATTCAAAGAAATCGGTTTTGCTGAGCTGATGTTATGAAGTACCAGCTTAACCAATACAAGCTGACAATTACTAGCACTTCCTACTGTTTATCAAAAGCAAAATCAAAGTTGCTATCTCATACTCATTTGTTCTCATCAGCTAAAAATGTTCAACATAAGTGAACACAGAAGGTTTGGCAAAATTCAGGCCTTTGCTGATTGCCCTCCTTATCAGCTCCTTACAGATTTCTGCTGCATCATTTCAGGCCAAAGATCTTTTATAATCTGCTGCCATTTGTTGTCTGTAATTATGAATCTTTTATCTCAACACAATCTACGGTTCCAGATCTCTTATCACTCTTTTTTCTTTTTAATTAGAATTTTTTCAAGGTTTAGTTTGCAGAAATATGCCAAGATCTATGGACCACATTTTTCAGCTTGTGTAAAGTTACATAGGTATAGGGCTTTTTTAATGGCTTAGTTGGAGAAAGCCTTAGATCTGTCCTGTGAGCTGGTTACCTAACTGTCTTTTGTGCCTTTGAAAATATCCTGTGGGGCCCCATATTTACTTTTCTAATTATTTAAAACAGTTTGGATCTGAGCCAATAAGGTTCATTAAGAGGCACTCAACCAGGTTCTTTATGTAAATTTCTAATGTCTTTATAAACACGTGGCCAGCAAGACAAACACAACGTTAAGAAAACGTTGGATCAGTCACAATCTCCTCTGAATTAAAAAAAAAATCCAAACAGAAATGGAACAAAGGTAATTACTTTTATAATCTTAATATGCACTTCTCCCCCCCACCAGACAAACTGGCAGGTGGTGTGAGGAAAGGGATAGGGAATATGACCAAACATCAGAAGGCTTTATACCAAGCACAGAAATAGCCCTCTCTCTGCACTGGGTGTGTGTCTGATCACACCCGGCCTCTCAAGAAGTCCGCTGCAGAATTACAGGGGATTCAGTGAAGAATGAAAGAAATAAAAGGGAGAAGGAGTTTTACAAAGGGAGACTTAAAATACTGATACTGCTTTTCTTAGAAAAGAAATTAGATAAAGCAAAAGCACTTCAATCCTACCTCTTAGTTATCCTCATGCTAGTGATATCAGGGTTATAATGGTCAATATGAGTAACAAACAGGCAGAAGTCAGAAAACTTCATGGTTATGGTTTTAAGGTATTGGGGATTAGGCTGAGATGTACATGTGACTTGCATCTTCCCCTAGTGCTGGCTGTGGTTAGACAAAGGACTGCACACAGGTCTCACACAGTAGTGCAATCTCTTTGCTCCTGTAGCAAATGGACACAGTCTATGAAAACATGAAAACGGGCATCTTCCCAAGGCTATAAACTGGAGTCATTAAAATAAGGAAACTTCAGTTGCAACATTAGTCAAATCTGACTAACGTTCATTCCTGAAAAACAGAACTTAAAAATCATTCATAATGCATCCTGTTTCCCTGTTCAGTGCAGTCATTCCTTCCAGCTCTTTATCTCCAAAATGCCTTGGATAAAACCTGCAGGAACTAAAAATAACAGCATTAGCTCACCATCACACACTGGTCAATGAGTTGAGTAATGCAGACCTTATGAAAATGTACATTTAGAGCCCTTGCAGATGAGCTGTATAACACAAGCCATTAAACACAACTCTATTGATTTAATTTCATTATTTTCAGCCGACTGAAGTTTAGAAATCATGAGCACCACTAAAGAATACCAGGGGAAAAAATGGCTCTAATTGATTAAATCTTAATTGAAAACACCTGAGATATCTGTCAATATAGATACAGGTTTACTACAATGTAAGTCTATGTTCATGCAAAATACTCATAGCCTACTTTTGTTCAAAGATCCAATATGCAGAAAATGGAATAATTCTTTCACACTGACATATTACTGCTTTCTAGTGATAGGGCTAGAGAATGGTATCTTTCTAGCAAAGTATACAAGATAATAAGTT
Source organism: Climacteris rufus (assembly GCA_013398175.1). NCBI lineage: Eukaryota > Metazoa > Chordata > Aves > Passeriformes > Climacteridae > Climacteris > Climacteris rufus. The sequence continues at coordinate 328,945 of VZRZ01005116.1, read as the reverse complement.
AAAAATTGTGATAATAGTAAGCTCATATTTCTATGCTGAAATAGAAAAGAGCAATTTTCTATGCTGCAAATAAATGTCATTTTTTTTCAGAAGAGGTAGAGAGAGCTAGACATACAAAATTATTTCCTCACCACAAAACAGTACTATTTCTTCTTGGCAACAAGGGCCTTCCTCAGTTTCAGAAGCTAATTTAAAAAAAAATTAAAATCCATGTTACAAGGATATGCTGGTTGTAAAGCCACAACAGAGCACATAATCTTGCTTCCCATCCACGCCAAATATCAAGACTTCTTTCAATCAATTCCTACTGAACTTGGGTATAAGCTTTACAAAAGAAAGACTTACTGCTCTTATTGTGATTCTCCACAAAACAGTCACACTTCCTTGAAAGATTAAAGATCACTGAATGTTTTTTGACTGGTGTGGTATTTGATTACTTTAGATTCATGACTCAAATTCTGACCTCAGTTAGAAACATACCTGAAACAGGTAAGTCTATTAATTTCACATTTATAATAAGGTAATAGAAGAATTTGGCATTGATGTGATGAGAGAGGGAGCAAGTAGCAGTGTTTACACATTTGTACAACACTAAAATATATGTAATTATATGCTAAAGCTGGTTCTGTGTTTTTCATTTTAGGATGCATTATATGGTAGGTGTTCTGCTTCATATCTTCAGTGCCACACAAGGTATACCGTTGTTCAGAAATTTGAACCATGTCACTGATTCATAGTTCTATTAAAGAAGAACAATGTTCCTATACTTAAAGCACTTCATCATAATTAAGTCATACTGCAGAACAGATAATAGACCCTTGCTGTATAATATTTGTCCTGAGGTAAGTCTAGGTATATGCAGCTACTAGTTAAGATACACATACTAAGCTGCTCATCAACAACTTTCTCCAGTTTTTCAAGATACCCCTATGCAGCAGCTTTGCCCTCAAGTGTTTCATCTGTTTTTCTCCAAATTGGTGGCAGCCATGAACTTTGCTGAGGGTGTTACATCCCATCATCCAGGTTGTTAATGAAGACATTAAACAAGGTTAATCCAGGATCAACTGCAGAAGAGCTACACTAGTGGCTACCTGAACTTTAAACCAGTGACTCTTTGAGCCTAATGATTAAGCCAGTTTTCCAGGCACCTTGTAATCCATCCATCTCTAGGTTGCCTTATAAGGATGTTATGGCAGACTTCAACATAAGCCTATTAAAGTAAAGGCATACAACATCCATTTTTCTATTTCAGTTACTAGCAGGGCCAGCTATTTCATCACAGAGAACTATCAAACTCGCTCAGGAATGCATTACCCCTGGCAAATCCATACTGGTTGTTCCTAATTACATTCACTATTTGCCTTTAAGAGCACAGAAATACCCTCCATTTCTCCAGAAGGCTTTGCTCCACAATCATCCTAAAAACTGAGGCCAGGCAGAGCAGGTTGCACCTCCCTGGTCCCCTTTATCGCCCTTTTTAAACACAGGCATGATGTCTGTCTTTTTCCAGCCATCAGAAATATCCCCTAGTCAACACAGCTTCTCCAGGACAACAGACAGCACCCCCTCCCTAACCCAGCATCCCATCCCATCCAACGAATTGCTGTATGTTCAGCATGCCTAAAAGGTCCTTAACCCAGCTTTTCTCTAGCATGGGTAGCACTTCCTTCCCTGTGGTTCTGACACAAAGAACAGATGCTTGGGAGGCCTGCAAACAGATCTTGCCAACAAATACCAATAAAGATACTTATGATTTTACACATTCTTCTGTAGATCGCAAAAAAAGCTTTATAAATGTAGATATAAAACCAATAGGAAAGCAGCAGGTTTTTTATTACCTCTGGTTTTTTTTCCAATTGTCCCTATTTTGTAGTGGGTATTTGCTATGGGTAAATAGCTCGATGTCTTCAGCTTTACTCAAATTAAATATTTGGCTCTGCATTGTTTTTCCCAGTTCAAAAGAGACATGTAAACCTGGGAGATGACATTATGGACATCAAAAATGGATCTCAATTTAATCAAAGTTACAATATTATTGTTAATTTTAGACTGTTTATATTGCACTCATTTCACTTTTAAGGAACTCATGAAAAAAAATAAAGCTAAGGAACAGAACTGAACTCACTGGACCTGAAATTCTAAAACTGCATAAACAGAAGGAGTACAGGAGCTTGAATCAGCAGTCATTGAACTCAATGAAACTTTAGACTGAATTCATAGTTTAAGGAACTCAAATGCTGATTTTTTTTCTTAGCCACAATGAATACGTTCAGGTAAATTTTGCACTGTTATTACTTGTTCATCCTTATAACACATAGTGTCTAACATAAAAGAAAATATATCTAGCTGAAAATTTTTAAATTGCATTTTCAAAAAGGAAAGATAACATTGTGTGCCTCTATTAGAACCGCTAGGTGTGTAAAAGGTTTGCCTTTGTACTAATGAGCAAGTTACTAAAATCTTCTATTCTAGTACGCAGAAGTGGTAAATACCATACTTTCCACTACTCAGATTAATTGGGAAGGGGAATAGATTGAGTTTTCTCTTCTTTACACTGCACAGGAACCACTTCTTATAAAGAAAGTTATAATGAGCTGGTGTAAACCAGAGGGAAGCAAGACCATCTCCTCTACCATCCTCTGTCAACTCAAAGGCACAATGACTTCAAGCTCCACAGATTGCACACCAGTCATGGATCAAGGCTGTGCTGAAAGGAACAGTCTAGCCCCGAATATTTTATATTCCAGAATCCAGTCTAATTAATTCTTTGGCTGCAGAGGCAACAGATTAGAGCTGTGAGAAAACAACATATTTTGCATTACCAAATGCATCAAAAACTACCAATAATATGTATTATAAGCCAAACTTTATCCTAGTGAGAATTGAGAAGAATTAATTAGGATCCTCTCCCAAAAAAAAAGATGTGATAATGGAAAAGCTGACAGATCTTTCACTAACAGCTCAGGACAGAATTCCACTATGGTACAAATCACTGAGTCGATCATGAGAAAACAGCAAATTTTAGCAGGCTTTATCTCTAAAAGTATTAAGAAGATCCATGTTTTCAATAAGTCAAAATGACAAATAATCAATCTACTGTGCCTTCACAATAAACAAAATATTATGATTTCTCAAAAATTACAGAATAGTTTAAGCTTTCGTACTAATGGTGTTTGTGGAGTTTGAGAGCCTTTTTCAAACCCTGTCTTAGGAGGAAAGCTGAACCTCAGGATTTTAGTTATAATATATATTCCAAGTAAATATTTTCCTCTCTTCAGTAGGAATGACCTGAGCATATCAACCTAGTGAGCAAACTGGTTTAATTGTACACAACACTTTCACCTTTGTTAAATGTTCTATAGATATCAAAACACTTCTCATAAAAGCAGACTGAAGACAATCTCGTAACGACATTCGGGAAATCAACATATCTTTAGTTCTGTGGAATATAATATATGGGATGTGGAAAATAAACAGCAGAAACAGAAAACATTGAATCTGTGAGAGTATAGCTTGTCTCCTGGGATAAATGATCCATGCTGCTCACAGAAGAGGGAGGGTAAAAAATCATTGCTGAATTAGAGATGTAGCAATTTTTTTATGAATATGTTCTCTATTTAAAACAATACTTCTATAATTTTTTTCTCTGTTCAGCTCAATAATGTTCCTATGGTGAGGAGAAGTGCTTTTCAAAAGCACAACAAAAAGGGTTGGAAAATCGAATTTTCAATAACAATTTATACTTTCCATCACTTTAAAAAGTGCACTTTAGAAAATTAAGTGACTTGTTTTTCAAATGCAAAGATGTACTGAAGTTGGACTAAATCATTTTTTTCAGAATAGCAGCCTTCATGACTCCTGTTGGAGCAACCTAAAAAAAAAAGAAAAAAGAAAAGAAAATTATTGGTAAAGGTATTTTTGTCAGATAGGAGCTCTCCAGGTATTAGAGAAATATGAAACTTCACTAGTGTTCTGTTCATCAATTTCAAGCAATGCCACACCAGTTTCTATTTAACTGTAAAAACAGCATAAAGTGCATGTGTCATAAGGAACTGAAAAGCATTGTGTATCTCAAAATTGTTATCTTGGGACAGCCAGTTCATGTTGCATAGGAGGGCAAAGAGATTATACAGCTCTGAAGGATCTGATTCAAGCTGTTGAAATCTCAGAGATTATTTAAATCATGATGCTTGATTTTACATCAATTTTATCACTAAGAACTCTCTGGCACATGTTACAAAGGTTCATTGAGCACAATGACTTCATTACAGTTTCTTTTCAAGCAGATATCAAAAACTTTACAAAACCTAATATTAACATGTTTTCGAAAAAAACCCAAATATTTTAAATTATCTGCAGATGGATTGTTCAGATGTTCAACAGGCACCTGAGATACCAAGCCATAGTATTGCTTGCTAAGTATTAAAAGTCATACCTTCAGAAAATTCAATACACATACATTTTATCGTAGAAGTGTTTACATGATACATGAAGGGTTGAAAGTAAATCAAACTCTTTAGTTGCTTGCAATAGTTACTGTGCTGTAAATTTATTTTCTGATATAGTAGAATTACTCTCACACTTGGAGATTTAGCAGTATCTACATTACACAGCACAACAGCTGTCAGATTCATTTTAATAGACTTTTACATTCCAAACATAGGAAACATCTCCAGGAGAGCTTTAAAAATTAGGTGACATATTCTTAATAGGCCAGAATATTTTAATAACTATTTAAAGACTTTTGTTTTTACACGAAACAACTCCCACGAACCCATCAAAGAGAACATGGTAACATCTGGGAGCTTTAGCCTGTATTTATTGTATTTACTATATTATTGTCTTCTACAGAACAGAAAATATGTTTGTATTACCACCATGAAAATCTATTCAACAAAGAGCTATTTTGTTGATGCAACACCCTCCAAAGAAGTGGTATTTTTTAAACATGGTTTCTGTCAGTACCCTGCTCCCTTCCCATTTCCAAATTTGTGGAAAAAGCAAGCCCATCATGAATCTCCAGGCTTTGAAAACACTGGAAGATGGGATGGCTAAATGCAGTGGTAAATCAATGTAAGAACCCTTGGCCAGTTCTGTCATAGGCTTTTTTGACAAATCGTTTTATCTGTTTGTGTCTCAATTTCTCATTTACTAAGTGGAAAAAATGATTCTTGCTGTCTCTCTCCCATTTTGCATTTTCTTTCAGACTGTAAGCCTCTTTGGGAAAGAAATTTGGGGTTCTGCTGGGATTATTCAATAATAATGTTGCAGACTATAATAAAATAAATTCATAGCATATTGCAGGAATTGGTTTGCTTACCCAAGTCCATAGTAGATGAAGATAACCTCAATTCAAGTATATACACATTTCAGAATAGAACCAATGTGCAGGTTGTGTGTGTTCAAAATGATATTTGCAAGTAAATACTTATAAAGGAGAAGATTTTTGTATTACTTTTCTCAAATGAAAATCAGCGCCAATTTTCACCATTCCCATTCCCATCTCTCTACTGTCTACTTGTCTTTATTACGGATAAACCTGGTTCTTGAATGCTTCACTAATTCTCTGGTGAATTTCCGAAAAGACTAGCTCCATCTAAACAACAGATTAACCGACACAGTTCTTTTGATTCCAAATGTCAGGTATGAAAAATAGATGGTCACTCCACATGCTCCATCCCTGTCATTCAAATGAAAAGCATTTGACAGGAAGGAGCACCCTGCAAGAGTATCCAGGGAGCTAGATAATGACAATAAAGGAGACAAATAGTGGAGGATAGTGGAAGAATGTACAACAATGTTCAGTGCAAACCAGAGAAGAGGAAAGAAAAGAGTGGCACAGCTCACTGATCATGAATTGCCAAAAAGAGTATACTAACCTGCACTTCACAGCAATATTAAAAGTGTGGATTTCAGACAATATCTAAAAGTGAGCACAAACCTGCATGAAGAAAAACCCAGGCAAGCCCTTGTGCTCACAAGTGTTTCATTTTAAATCTCAAAAACCATAGGAAAGTAATGGTGACTGAACATCATGAAAGTCACAATGACAGGTTGAGTCCTAGTTGGCAAAGTTTTGGTCCTACCTTGATGGTCAGAGATGCTGCTCCACTTCAACCTGCAGCCCTCTAATTCTTCACTTGGTTGTCATTTCAGTGGCTCCACTATCCTAGAACATATTAGGGGCAATTGGCACAAACTGAAATACAGAAAGTTCCATCTGATAATGAGGAAAAACTTTACTTTGTAGGTGACTAAGCACTGGAATAGGTTGTACAGAGAAGTTCTGGAATCCCCTTCTCTGAAGCTATTCAAAATCCACCTGAACACAATCCTGTGCAACATGCTCTAGGGGGAGTTGGACTAGATGATCTCAGAGGTCCCTTCCAATCCCAACCCAAATCATCCCGTGATTCTGTATTTCCCAGCTTATGAAAAGAGAAAGAAATGACTAAGTAAATCTCTGAAGTTGCCAATAGGCTAAAGGTTTTCAGCATATCACTAAGCTGGAATCATGTCACACAAACAATACAAACTATGTGCCTTATAGAGCTAAATTGTAGAAAGTATATAAATAAATAAAAAACAGCACAACACAAATACCTTTAAACTAGATAAATAATTTTGCCAAGAAATATGAAAACAAATAGCAGCGTGGCAGGAAAATTAAAAGACCAGCAGATAGATCAGAGAGAACAAAAAATACTGAAAATATTCATATGAGTGACTTCAGGAAGTTTAAGGGAAGCATTATTTCCCTCACCTTGACTTCCAAATTTTGAGCAGAACCTCAAGCAGGCAGTGTCCCTAAAACAAAACAAGAAATGTTTGTACTTCCTTATGTAGATAAGAAACAGAGGGCAAGTGATGTGCTATGGGAAGATTAAAAAACATCTTAATGTGTGAAAGTTTTACATAAATTAATAATAATAATCATTATTATGATTCCCTGCCCAGGGAAGATACGAAACGTTCAATGCCATTTCTGGGATACCTAATGCTATGCGAATTGCTGAAGTAACTAATTCACAGGTACATAGAAACAGAGAATAGAATAACAGCACACGCTATTCTTAAGAAACCTTAACAAAATAATATATACAAAAGGGAAAAATGTAATTCCTATTGCCTTAGCTGAAAAACAGGGCACTACCATCAGGCTTCCAGAATACTTGGATTTCTAGTTCTTTCTCTCTTGCCCTTGCTAGTATCCATTTTCTTATTTGAACTTCTCTTATATTACTTAAGAAATATAATAACCTAAGAACCACCACACATTTGTGAGGAGTACTTTACATAGATAGCACAGCATACATGAGAATGTATCTATTTAAGTGACAAGGGGAGCATATCCCACAGTATGCTATAGTAGCAATATGGTACAGCAAACATGACTGGACAGTGAGTCTCACTGAGTCAACATGGGATTCCTATCTTTATTTGTCCTTTTACAAATCAAATCCAGCTGGATCAAAGTGCAACACAAAGCTCAGATGCAGAAAAGATCTTACAAGATGAGGACTAAGCTCATTCTCTCAAAACCTCTAGGTTTTTGTGACTGGGGGCTTGGAAAGTCAATTCTCTACCATAAAAAGAGCTGTTTTCAACTGTGGTGTGGTCAATAGTTCTACCTCAGAAGGCTGTACTTTATCCTTACTTGCATTTTACAGCAATTTTTATGTCATCATTTAAACAAACACGGTTTGCAAGAGGATGTGGTATTCTATAGAACAGAAGAAATGAACTTAATTTTAAGGCCAGGGAACCAACTGCTTAGTTAATTTAAGTAACTAGAGCACTTTGATGCTCAAATAGGGGGAAATTATTAGCAGCAGAATGTATGTAGCACCATGCTTCAAGGTGTTTCATGAATCCAGTCAGCTTTGTCAAAGAACTACACTTGTGAAAAGTCTTAAGTACACCTAATTTCAAGTATCACTTGCAATAACTGCTTTAGCTACATTTCTGTATTTCTGCTGCCCTAAAAATATCTCCATGGGAGATAAGAGAGGTGCTAGGACACCCAGATGGCACTTGCTTATATTTATCACATTCACGTCTGGTGATAAACTATATGAAACATGATAGAAAATTACGAAATGCCTGCACTTCAGTGAGGAATAAACGTTTAAAACTAATTTTTGAGGTTATATAGTAATCTCAGCTAATGGTTTGAGACATTAAGATGTCTCAAAACTTCAGTGCACTTTTTTGCACTCAGAAGTGCAAAAACTTCTCTGTAATTCACAGGATGTAGCCCTAAAGTAAACAAGAAATGAGCTAGCCTCTGTCCTGACTTTAGGTATATTCACACACATACATAAATGTTGGCATAAAAATAGTTCCATGATTACGAAAGTATAGTGTTTTGCAGAATCAAGGTTTATTCAGGACTAGTTCCTCTCCTACCTTACTGTGGAGCAACTAAGAAAAATAATACTTGCAAATTTACTCAAAAAAATCTTCCTTTTTATCTTGGTTCTGCTCCTGCAATGGCTAAGGTACTTCCTTAATGTTTTGAGATTTTCTTTTTGCACCCTTCTCTAGGAGATTTGCAATTAAAAATCCCATTAAAAGACACAATGAATTCTTCATGTTCACTTAGAAAAGAATAATTATCAAAACCCAGAGAAGAGACTCCAGATCCTCATCCACTGCAGAGAGACCTTTGGTCACTTTCTGATGAGGTAAGAACTCTGTCAATATTTTTTCTCTCAAAACCAGCAATACCTGGAATTTATTTGACTAATAGGTCAATATCTCTAATGCAAGTATTTACACCTGAGCTTGTTACTCTTTCAAAGTCATGGGAACTCTTGTCCAGAGAATGAGTAATCTCATCAGAACCTAAAATAAATGAGTTAAAACACACCCTAAAACACATCTTTTTGCATTTGCTCTAAAAGAGAGCTCTAGAATACCAACACAGCTTATGAGTGTTTGCAGTACAATATCCAAAGGTAAACGATTTCTCACAGCAGGTTTCCTGTACTCCAAACTTTCAGCTGCTGAAGAGCGTTATATCTTTTTCTGCAAGACTGGGGACTCCATAAAGAGATTTGTCTCCCACTAAAATATTTGCTCACTATTACTTTGCTTTAACACAAAGACTTTCCTAGTGGGGTCTCTGCAGTTCTGGAATACAATCCTGTGTTTCTTGCCATTCTAGTTTGTCAACACACTGCACACACTACACCACGCTCGGGTATGACCTGCTGTTAGTGGTCACACCACTGCCAAACAGGGAAAGTAAACAACCTCCCAAACAATACCTGAAATTCCTCAGGTTATACAGCTGTTAAATAAATTATCACTGTTGACTTCTTCAGAGCTCAGGGAGGAAATGTCTAGCTGTCTACTCATTAGGATCCCTAGTCTTTTTCAGTCACTGTCTCACAGCACATTCCCTGTTGCTGTAAACATCTTGTATTTTTGCTCTTAGATGTATGAGTTCCAGTGGAGTAGCTCAGCTCTGCCTCACAAACACTGAAACACTGACATGAGTGCTTGGGAACCCTGTAGGCTTCAGAGAATGATGCCTCATTACCACTCTTCTTCTCCCTTCATTTTTCACAGTTTCCTCCTGTCCACTCTTCTTCAACCCTTTCCTGGTGTCCTATTAAGTTAACCTCATCTTCTCCATTCTGCTTTCAATCCCTTCGTTGTGCTTGCACCTCTGCTCTCTTCACGTGCCATACCTGTAAGTTAACACTGCCCCATTTAACTGGGATCATTTTTCACTTTATCTTGCTGCTCCCCTTTTCTCCTTTTACTTCCTTTTCAAATGCCACCTGTATACTCTTCTCCTCATTTCAAGCTCTGAAATCAGCTTCAAATCCTTTACTCAAAAAGCTTTCACAAAAGCCCAATGACCCATTTTCGACATGAGCTCAAACCCAACGCTCTCCTGTCCCCCCCCCCCCCCCACCCCGCCCCCCCCCG
>VZRZ01005116.1:185423-316609 GCA_013398175.1 Climacteris rufus | reverse complement strand
CCCCGCGGCCACCCCGCCCGCCGCTCGGGGCGAGGGAGGCGGCGCGGCCGCCGGGCCTGCGGCGCTGGTGCCCGTCAGCGGTGCAGCCGCGGCCGGACCTGTCCAGGGCGAAATTTCCGAGGCACAAGATGGCATCTGCCCCTCCTTTTGCCTTGTATTCCCCCTGCCGCCGTGCGCTTGTCTCGCCATGATTATTGCATTTATCCGTTTGTGCCTCTCGTACATCCTCCCTGGCTCTCTGCCCGCTGGAAGCGGGAAGGGAAACGGCCGGTTCTCCTCGGCGGTTTCCGGCTTGGCTGCCGGGCTGAGGTGCAGGTTGCCCGGCTGCGCTCTAAAGCCTCCTGGGGCCGGCCGGGTGGAGAGGGGTGGCAGGGCATCCTCTGGTCAGGTAATGTCATGCGTCAGACCGACACCGAGGTAGTAATAGCTGGTGAAATGGCAATTCAAGAACTCTGCATTTCCGATTTAAAGCTTACAATTTGTGAAAGGTTCATCTTGGTAACCAGATTTATTTTACATCCATCCACCTGACCCATGAAACCTGCTTTAGTCATTTAGAGGAAAAAAGGAAAATCGGATATTACTTGAAACATCAGGTCAGTTTCTAGTAACAGAAAAGGATGAAAGGCACTGTGCTCTTTCATTTGTCAGTATCGTTCTGTGTATGTTCAGTGCCATATGTAAATAAGTGTCCTGTTCCACAGTTTCGCATAAAGCTGATAGCCTCAAGGATCTGCATGACCTTTCTTAACACAGTAATTCAGGCTTGCCTTAATTCGAAGGTGTAAATGTGAAACTGAATCTGGTAATCTCAGGGGTACATCCTTTAACCCCCTACCCCCAAGTTTCATTGTGGTAGTATTTTGGAAGCTAAGTATCGGGCTTGTTCTACTGTTTGGTTGTTTGTACTATTTCCCCCCTGCCTACCAGCTTTGCTTTAAACCAAGGTGACCTTTTATTTCCATGAAGCACCTGTTTGTTGGCTCTGGTTCCCTGTGTTTAATTGTGTTATCCTCTTTCAGTTTCTGGATAGATTTTATTTAATTTGGGTCTCAGAAAGCAGCTGTGACTCGTGTTTCGGAGCAGACTTCAGAAATAAACTGTTCTTGTGTTTTGCTCTAGCAGAACTCTTGTAAGGGCTGAACAGTGTTTGATCACTTTTCCAAAGTGTTGGTTAGAGAAAATGGTGGGCTGGATTTCGGTGCCCACAGTGCAGGCTGTGTTTCCTTATGGTCTTTTATCTGATTTTCCTGATAATCCACTCTTTTTCCACTTTGTCTATCCAGGGTTCTTGAGGAGGGAGTGGAAGAACCCCTCAACAGCATCTGGCACAGATATAGGAGTTGCAGTTCTTACTGGTACTTAGCATAAGTCCAGCAACACGTTATTTAGCCTTTAGCAATTTTTTATACTGCAGCTTAGACAGGGGTAGCCTATTGGTTTAAACTGAGTAAATAATGGTTTAAGGTTAATGTTAGTACCACCGAAGGAGGAATTTAGTGTAAAGCCACGGAGATCTTTTGAGAACTGAACTGCTATAACTGGTATAACCAGTCATGTTCTGCACATGACAAACTCTACTGGAGGATGATGTGGCAGTGAAATGCTGCCAAACCTCGATTAAATTAGTTTCTAAAGTTTATTTACTGTCAGAACTTAACGGGTGAAACATCATTATTTCCAGAAAGGTTCTGGCACTTTGCTCAAGAGTTTAGATGCTGATCATTGGAATTTGCTTTCTTCTCAGTTGAGAAAAAAGTTTTTAGATAGTGGTGCTTTCTTCTATTGTGTGTGTTGGAGTTGAAATGCAAATGTGAATGTTACTCAAGATTTGCAGATTCAAGAAGACCAGTTATGACTTTATGGAAAGGGGAAGGTTTCTTGAACATTTTTCTTTCCCAGGTTTATATTATTGGGGTGTAGAGGGAATCACATAGCGCAAAGTAAAATTCCTTTTGAACCCTACTACAGGGTTAGGGGGTCTTTTACCCTACTTAGTAGAGTTCCAAGCCCAGTCATTTTGCCAGTTCTTCTCTTATCCATACTTTACGTGGTTGTTAGATTGTTATGATGACTTTCCAAGTAAACTTTTCTGGAACAAATAAATAACATCTCTTTTCAGTCTTCAACTACTGTGGAAAGCTGTTGGTATCAAGTTGGTGGGAAAAAAAATAGGCTAGCGTCTTACCTAAACTAGAAGACAAAAAATGCTCTTGAAGACTTTTTAATACTTTTTTCCAAAATCTCCTCCAAGAGTATTGCTCTGTAGTTGATCCTTCAAGATGTTTTGCTGCTTCTCAATCATAAAATCACTCTAAAGACAAAATTATGCCACATGATGCAGAAGCATTAAAAATACAAAAGCTCAGGGCGTGGAGTTTGTTAGACAAAGAACCAAGCAGTCAAGAACAGTAGAAACATTTGACCTTTTAAATGTTGCTAGGAATAATAGTCTCACAGTAGTTTTTCCTGTGGCTATTGTTAGCCATGGCAAACTCAGGGGCATTTTGACCAGTTATGCAATTGCTTACGTCAACCTCGAGAACTGTCTGTACTGAGCCACTGAAACAGTACTCAGGTCCATCTTGCAAGTGACTTCATAGGGATCACCAGTGCTCTAGGAAGAGTCAGCTGGTGTGCCAGGATCTGAGAGCAGTAATATAAAAGTTGGGTGCACCATGCATGTGTTAACAATGTATAGCCTTTACTGAAGTGTGTTTACTCAAAGGGTGGTGGAAGGAGATCACCCTGTATTGTTGTTGCTATGCATGCTAAGGCTGTTTTGTTAATTGAATCACTTATCCACAGATGTGAAATAATCTCCAAGGGAATCTGGAGAAAATTATTTTCTCGTGTTCTCTCCCCCAGCATTGTTTCCCCTTGGGTATAAACGGCATTGCTTCTTGGCTTCTGAATGGATGAAAAGGCAGGAGGGAGGCAGACACATGAGAGGGTTGACTGTACCAGCAAATAGAGTATCTAAATAAGAGAGCCATTAGTTTGAGGTTCTAAAAGCATATAGGTTTGTATATAATATACTATACGTGCAAAAAGAGTTTCATTAGGGTTTTTTTGTTCATCCACTACTTTTCCCATAGTTTCTACAAAGGGTACATTTCCTGATATTAAGACTCTAGACTGATTACAGGTAGAGTGTGTCAGAAAAACAGTCTTCATGTATCTTACAATCTATGTACAGTACATATTCCATATGGCATTTTCTTTAATAATATTTAGCTATTAAGTTTGCAAATACTGTTTTTTAAACTAAGAGCACAAATGTGTATTACAAAACAATTTGATAGTCATTTTGAAGAAACAAAGCAAGTCTGCATTTAGAATAAGATTAAATAGTGGATAGTACATATCCCCAGTTTTGCTCATTTGCAGTGACCTTAGACCTGCCACTCAATGACTTGTACTCAAATTATTCTTCCATTAAATGCACGCAGTACTTGCGATGCTTACCTGGTTCACTCAGTCTTCTTCACAAATACAAGTGGAATACTTTACTAGTGAAGTGAACGATGTTACCTGAGGGCAAATTGATACTGTGTACTGTCCCTATATTATTTCACAATAAGCAGATGAAAAATCAGTATAATCTGATAAAAGAATTTAAAATGAATTTTTTGTGTGATTAAATATCCCTGTGCAGATGATAAAGTTCTGCATGCAAGTGAGCTTACCTGGAAAGTGCTGTTGTTTGTCCGTCACTCTTCCAGCTGTGAGTCTACCACCCTTTATTTGAAATATTTTGTTCTGAGACTACATGTGCTGTGTTGTGACTTCATGTGCCATTCTTATCAGTGTTTTTGAGATAATCCACTGGGTTTAGGAATTTTTCATTCAACTGTTTAAGAAACAGCCACAAAAAACCCCAACCCATCTCCAAGTGTCATTTCAATGCATTTTATGCTCTAGAAGGGAGATCACTTGTGCCTGTAACTTTGACGTGATCGTTTTTGGAATAATAGGACAGATACATAGTACCAAATAGACACAGAATTATTTTTTAGAGAGGAATGCTAACCGTTGACTTGGTCCTTGCACTTTGTGGAGGAAAAAAATGGTGATATAGTGCCAAATTGCTGCTTTTTCATGTTCGCTAAAACTTACCTGTAAACCACTCAGTTACTGAAAGTGAGAGCAATTCAAATGGATTGACACTCTTTAGTTCTTGGTATAAGTGAGCAATAAACTTTCCAAGTGTAAATTTGCTGTTTGTCTGCCACTTCTATTACCTTGTATATGTCAGAGTTGGGAATAGAAAAATAAAGACTAAATGATAGCATTAGACAAATGATAGTTTTAGGGCCCCAGATATCATTCTTTTTTTAGACTACAGCAGGAAATTAAGCAGAATAATTTCCTACATTAATTGTGTATTCTAAATTAGAAGTATAACAACTATGTTTTGGAAGAAAATAACTTTTGACAGTACTTTGCAATAGCTGTGACCCATATCTGCCCTGCATAGAGTATTAAATAGAGTCAGTGTAAAACTGAGTGAAAAACAGGTGTCAGCAGAACTGCTACTCATTTTGTTGATGTACTGTTTGCAGAAAGGTGCCTAGGTAGTGCTGCAAAATGACAGAAAGAAGACCCAAAACATTCACATTTCTTCACTGCTTCTATGTGGTTTCTAATGGTGCAAGTCTCTACTCACACAGTCTTAGCCATTTAGGATACCTGCTGATATTACTGTGACTTGCTCTCCACACAATTCACTAGCTTAAAAGAGAAGGGACTGTTGAATTGGCTCAAACTACCTCCTTGGAGAACAGACTCCACTTTATCTGATAGTTCTGTTGCTTTGAATACATGCTTGGGATTTTTCTCTATGTCATGTTTCGTGGGGTGGGGGCTTAGAGTAGTTTAATTCTTCAAGTGTTTTTTAATTCTTTGAAGGATCAAGACAAATGAATAAATGGAATGGAATAAATGAATAGTTTGCTGGGATGTCTCATAGGCCTCAATAGAGAGGAGAAGGAAATGAACAAAATTGAATATAAGAATGTTAGTTCCAGAAGTGTTTGCAGTGAAAGAGAAAATTGGTTCCAGGGGATTTACAGGATGTGGCTGTGTCCCAAGCATAGTGTTACTTGGTATGCTGCTGACTCCTTTTTTTTTCCCCCAGTAATTCAACAGACCACCATGAAATCCTAGTTGTAAGAGAAGTGGAATAGAGAAGTGCTCTCACAGCATGATTTAGCTGTGTAGTTCAGGTGCTTCATGTGAAAAGCGTAATTTCTGTGTGCACAGAGCACAATGATGAGGCTCTAGTTGAGGTGCTCAGCATTGCTCTTTAGAGGTTCTAGTCACTGTCTGTACAGGGACCTGTTATTAAGAGTCTTGTATGGTAATTTAGGCACTACAGTTAGGTAATTGCAGTCAAACAGGGTGATTTTTTCCCCCCCTCTCAGCATCACCCAGGTGTATTAACATAGCAGGAGCCTTTGCTGTATAACAGGTACCATTTCTCCTGTTCTTCTTTTAAGAATCTATGAAATTTCTTTCTGGGTGTCAGCTCCTGAAATAGATTGAAAGAGTAATTCTGTTGATGCTGCAATCTTATATTTCTTCTCCTGAGAATTTATGGGTAATCTCTAAGATACACACTTTCCAGCATAAGTAGCAAAGCTGTGGATCAGTCTGAGACAAAAGATTAGACAAAAAGTTGTAATGGGTGCAAGGAACTGCTAATGCAGCACTTACAGACCAGTTTGCAAACTTTTTGAATTAATAAACAAGTGCATCAGTGAGTAGTCTAACAGAATGAAAAGACTCCTGGATTTAAAGCTAAGCATGGATGATTCTGCAGGATTAGAACATCAATGCTGAGTTAAGAGCTTTAGAGAGAAATTGAGTCTTGTCGTTTGTCACAGATACAGCTTGAACTCTAGATTCATTTTAGCTGAATTACCGTGAATTTTAGCTATTCTTGTAGTTGAGAGTAGGAATACTTCTAAGTCTGCGTATAATCTTGATGCTGAATGCCTTTATAGACCCAGGCTTCAGTTTTCACTCTTTTCCTGCATTGACAACATGGATAATTCAGATCTACAGACTGTTACATTCCCTGTTGCTTGGGAAAGGCAAAGTGAAATGCCATTTGAAGCCCCTGGTCTGTGTAGACGTACCAGAGAAGATAAAACTGTGCCCTGTCTTCATCTTGCAGTGAGACTGCTTCTTGTTTTGCAGGCCCATTGACTTGAGTCAGAGTGGAAGAGCTAGGTTGTCAGCCAAGAGCTGCTGGAGGCACAGATGGCATTGATTCCCTCACCTAAGCACATTTTCTTCCCTTCAAAGTATTTTACATAAATGAAACTCTCACTCTTAACTTTTATATATAGAGCTCCTTAAATTTTTGATTTTTACTTAGTACCACTCTACTATTACTGTATTAAAAGTTTTTTTGAAGATTATTCATTTCAATAAAACTGTTGAAATAAGTCAACTGCAATGCATGATTCTGCCATATTTTAAGGTATAAGTTGAAAGGTTTTTAGGGTATGGAGAGTCTGTTGGGATTTGAGGAGCCTTAGAACATATTATCTGCTTTGAAAGAACAGTCGACTATGAGGACAGTGCTACCAGTGAGAGTACAGAGTCTTCTGTGTCTCTTTTGATGAGCATATTGCCTTCACGTAAGGATTGCCGAATTCTGCTATGCTGCTTCTTCAGTTCCCTTCCTTTGTTTCTGGTTGTCTCTCAAAATAATGTGTTGTTCAGTGTACTGCCTTCCTACATAACTGCTAGGTCATCTTTGGATGTTAGATTTGCTCTGTACATCAGCATTTATAACATTTTCACAAGGATTTCAGCTCACATCTTTGTTCTGAGAAGCTGTGATTAGATCAACAGTTTGATTTATATATGGTCTTCAGAGTTGAAAAGATTTCTGTTTGGTGTCTCTGGCTGCATCCTGATTTTTTCTAAGTGATCTGTTGTCTGAGCTAAGAGCACAGTAAAAGCCATGTAACCAATGCTCAGACTAGAAGAGATACTTCAATTAGGGGTAAAGTTTTTTTTACTTGGTTTGGTTTTTAAATTGATCTCCTCATAACTTAGGAGAGTATTAAGATCTGAACTTTACCATGCCATGTGACATTTCTTATATTTATGCTTACTGAAAAAGAGAAGTAATCTGAGTGTCATTGATATACAGACTTGCTTATTACCAATGTAGCTGTTGAAGAAAAGACACTCATACCATCTTTTTCTTATAGAGAAAGGTTTTTAAGAGAGATAATTTTTCCTCTGAAGGTTATTCATAAAGTTGTTCAGCTGTTGGGAAATCAGACAACTTATGCTGCAAAAAAATGCAATATACAGCTAAAAAATAGAAGCAAGCTTGTACAGATGTTTTACAGAGCATGAGCTGCAAGATAAGCCTAGGATGTACTGCAATTCAAATCACTCAAAACACCATGAAAGAATTTTGCTATTTGCAGAGAAGAAAATAGATATTATATTTAAGTGGTCTTGGAGAATATACAGAATCAGAGGATTTTCCATAGGAATAGAAATGTCGCTTGCTAACAACGAGTATCCTCCATCAAATTTCATTCCAGCATCATAGCTAATAAAGCTTTTCAGTAGGATGATGGGTATGGCAGAAGTAACACGAAGTTCTGTGTGCATCCTGTGGAAATAATTTGTGGGTAAATAGTCTACCACCCATAGAAACTCTGCCATTAGTTGGCTGTTTGCAGGGCCATCTTGGTTTCAGCATGTCGTGTTAGCTGAGGCAGAGCACTGCCTGAGTGCCGCTGAATCGCTCCTGGAGCCAGGCTGAGTCTAGAAACAGCTTGGATGTATTTCACAGTGTCCAGACTGTGCCAGTCTTCTCTGGCATCAGTCTGCAACAGGATGGTTTGTAGAAAGTGATGCTGAGGCTTCTTGGTGGCTCTTCGAAGAGCCTGTTGGGGATTTTCAAGGTTTTGGTAGGGCTTGCAACCCCAGCTGGTTCAGAATGGAAATGGGTCTTTCAGTGCTGTGGTCCCTTGTGTTCCAACCTTCAGATTTGTTATGAATAGGGCCAGCTCAGGCTTAATGCTGAAAATGAGGTAACATTAGTCTCTCTCAAAATACTGAGAAGCACTTGTGAAATTACAGGAGCCATGTGTGGAGTTCTTCAGGAAACCTCAGATCTATCACTGTGCAGTATTAAATGTGGGTTTGTGTACCCAGTCGTCTGTAATGTGGCACTGCTTTCCCTGGCATGATTAAAGCAGCTATGTTTGCTTCCAACCCCCACCCCCTCATCTAGAGTATCCCTACCTTTGGTTTGTCAAGATAAAGTCTGTCGTGGAGATCACAAGTGTTGTGTAACTCTTTATTGTCAAAGATCCTGGAAACTTCCGGAAATAAATGCTTTCCTATAGGGTGGTGATTTTTTTTTTTCCCTTTGGTTAATCATTGTCAATATAATACTATTTATTGAAACTTTGTTTTAAATACTGTTTATTGAAACACTAGGGAGAAAAAGTCCCTTACATCAACTCCTTGTGGGCGAATTAAGCTTGTTTTTACATCTAAAACTGATAACATAGGTTAATTTTAAATTTGACTGCAACTTTTGACAAAATTATTGGTGGACTCAAGTTAGAGTCGTGCTTCTGTTGTAGTCAGCTTTGGCAAAGAATAACTGGCTTGTTATGTCAGGCCTTTTGTCTTGTTCTTCGAAAGCATAACAGTTCAAAACCTAGCTTTAGTCAGAGGTTATGTGCTCATTTTTGGTCTCTGCAGCCTCAGGGCCAGCATTTTGTGACTGTAGGGATTCTTGATTACATGACTGAAATGTTGCTTTTAATACTTGGATACTTCTCTAGGTTTTTTCAGGCCCCTTTTATTAATATCGCTCACTTTTTGAGGCTAGACTTGGATTTTGGGATTTCTTTAAAAAAATCTCATACTTTCAGCTAACCCATATGCTTTTAATAATGTCCTTTGTTACAGCTGAACCAGTATCTTAATCCTCTTTGGTTCCTGGACTTGGAATAGACAGTAGCACACATGAAGTTAAGAGATTATAAAAATAGATTAGGGCCCTGTTAAAATACTGCAGAGACCATTTACATTGCACATTATTTTTTAGCAACTACATTTCTGTTTTCTCAATGCTAGTGCTTACTAAGCTGTCTTTGCAAACTGAGTTCTCATTTAGGACCAAAGGTTAGCTCCATGCTGGGAATAAAATAGGCCCAGGGATTGATCTTGTGTCCTGGGCTGCTGCTTGTTCCCACAGCTTAATTATTGCAGTCTCCCTGACATGGTTTTTGTCTATTCTACCTAGGGCTCTCTGGGACCTTTCTCTATCCTGGCATGTTTTGGGAGATATCACATGCCAGGAGCCATTTCTGGCAGTCAGTGTAGGTAAGGCTCCGCTTCTGTTTCCTTCCACCTTGATTGGCCCCAGGACAATATCCCAGCAGGTCTTGTAGCCTCAAACACCTCAAATGCCATCCTGTCACAGCAGAACAGGGAATACATGCTTTCACTTTCATACCATGAAAATATTTGAACTTAAAATTTGAACTTAATATTTGAACTTAAAAATTCTCACAAATAATATTTTCAGGGCGTAGGGGTGCTATGTAGGACCCAGAGGAGTGTAACTAAGAAAATCTCAGAGTCAAAAGGTAAGGTCTGATGTTTAGGAAGGAAGAGCATGAGCTGTGCTTGCAAATGAAAACCGTTTCACCATGATCCTCCTTATTTTTTTTTAGGGACATTGCTTTCCAGGAGAAGCAAGTGAACGTATACAGTGAGTAAGGTCAGTGCCTTAGACCTTTTTCCCATATTGGTTGCTTATACTTTGTTCCAAGTAGTATGTGTTATTCCACCTAGATAGGCTGTTCTTTGCTTCCTGTCAAACCAAGTGTGCTGCTGAATAACTTGAGTCATGGATGTGTATACAAGCTAAATCCTGTGGCCTTATCTCGCTCACACACCCCCACAGTTGACTTAAGAAGGACCAGTGTGAAAACAGTGAAGTCAAGCTAATAAAGGTATTAGAAAACGAGTTACTGTTGCATGTGTCTATGGCGCTAGAAACAGCAGCAGAGCCATGACTGGTGCAGTCCATTCCGTAGCTTGTCTGACTCAATGATTCTGAAACAAACAACAATCTGAAATGATTGTTTATTGTTTCTTCCTCTTTGTTTAGCTGTTGACCCTTACATTTAAACTCTTCTCTGAAGACAGAGTTACGAATTTTTTCATGGTCTCTCCCACAGTGCTGAAGAGCATTTCACAAAAATTCCAGTTCAGGAAAAATTCCTACTCTGATATAGTCTTGCAGTATCTCATGGAACTTTGCCAGGGAGTTTCACAGGTACTGACAGCAGAGACGTTAGACTCAGAAATCTGGGATTTGGCTCCATTCAGCTCCAAATGGAAGTGCATGTGCTTCATGCTTGCAGGAGGCATTCAGGTTGTTTGCATTCCCTTGTTTGGGTTCCTGCAACCTGTTCCAGTCCCTTTGCCTCTCCAGTGCTAACCACACTGTCTGTAAGCAGCACTGTACTAGATGTGTTTCCAGCATCACAGCTCCCCTTTGTAGTCCCTTTTCTTTCTCACTTGGATTAGTGCCAAAGTTCAGTTTCAGCATCATAGGGTGGTGAACTGCTTTTCCCATTATGCTTTTCTTAGTCAGTCAGCTTCTTGCCTCAGTGCAGCCTCTTGGTGTGTTCATTCTGTGCCTGTTCTTGCCAAAGGCCATTCCCCAGGAGCACTGTCCATCTCACCAGCTTCATTTTGGTCTCATCCAGATGATGCTGCAGTGCCTCCATTCCCGTAACTGTATGCTGAAGTAGTCCTCTCTGAAAGCAGCTGAGGAGAAGCCAGGTGCTCACTGTTTTAGTGTCTGGCTTGGCTGTTAAATTTGGCCTGGAAGGAGTGTGCTCAGGTACTGCTGGGAAGTGATGTGTATTCCATCTGCTCAGTTCAAAGTGGAGTGGGAGACTCGAGTATGCAAGCTAGAGATAGTAACTTAAAAAATCTGAAGTCCTAATGCATACAAATGATATTCTATCCTCAGGAACTGTGGTGTCCCTCATAGAAAAACCATCTGGTCATTAAATTTCACATCTGTGACTCAAGACATGATGTAACTAGTGTTTTAAAAAAGTAAATCAGTGGGATACAGACAAAAAATAAAAAGGTAAAAAGTAGTTGAATTTTGTTGTGGCTAAAACTTGGAGGAAAGAAATCTTGACCAAAGCTGATGCCTAGCATGGACAATTTTAGCATGCCTTCTCAAAAGTCACTGAATTTATGCCGGGTAAATTTGATTTTGCTTGGAAAACTTGCTAACTTAGAAGGAGTGGCATCACTGATGGCACCGCTTAAATGCATTTGTAATGAATTTATGCAAGAATTGTGTGTTGCGTGAGGAAGGTGTTTGGTCCACAGATTGAAAAATTTTCTTTCATAACATGGTAAACAAGATGCTGCAGCATAGTAATTTTCTGAGTGAAAAGGTAGAGGCTTTCTAGTGTTTAACTTAAAAGTTATATTTCAAAGGTATTTGTATTAACTGGTAATTTCTTATTTAAGTGTCTGAAGAAAACGAGAATCATGGAAGGTCATAAGTAGTAAGTACCTTGATAATTTTTTTTATTCTTTTAAATTTTTTTTATTTTTTAAATTTTTTTTATTCAGCTAATAGTGTTTGGTATGTTGATTTGTTCAGTTGGTTTATCAGTCTCATAATTCAGAAATCTGTATTAATCCCAGCACTTTTTCTTAATCTTGTTGTGACCTGATATTAATAGCTCATTTTTATTCCTTGCACCATGAGTCCAGAATTTCTGGTGACTTCAATTGAGGTAGCTATCAAGGCTGGTTAACATCAGGTGAATTATGGTGTTTTTTTCACTTGCCCACTGAAATGAGACATCAGTTATTTGCACAGCTGTTGTAGCAGAAGTTAAAGCACACAACTAGCTAGAACCTAGGGCCTTCATAATACCTTGTGAGCAGGGTTTGACAGGGTTTTTTAATTATTGTTATTAAAGTAATGCTACTTTTATTAAACTCTCATATTCTGTTTTCTCATAATGCAGGAGGATTTTCCTGTTTATTAGAGGTTGTGAATTTTGTATTTTAAAGGTGCCGCATGTATCAGGTCAATATGGTCTGCACCTAACTTGAAAGGCTGGCTGTTGTCAATGTGTAATGGTTTGTTTTTACAGAATTCCAAATAAAATGTGGTATGTTTTGTAATTTCTGCTGTAGCACTAGAAGACTTTGATTTTAATTTTGATTTAATTAATAAATTAAACTCTTGGAGCTAATGTTTGTGTGGAATTAAATGGATAAATGTCTTTGCTTTTCAAGTTTGGTGAAGAAGTCAAGAAGTGCTGTGTATAAGTGCTTTTTAAAATTTTGTCCCTGCTCACTTCCGGTTTAATTTCTTACCGTCTCTTTGGTGATTAAGTCACCTTCGCCTAACTTGCTGATGAAAAGTAACTGAAACAAGTAATACACACCTGTGAAAAAAGTTTCTTTTTAGATTAAACTGTGTCACTAGTAACTATGTAGGGTAAGTATGCCACCCATTTGGAGAGCATGTGTCAATGGCTTCTTTTATCACAATGGCTGTATTATTTCACAGCAAATATATGTATATATACATAACCAGAAGATCATGGAATGATTGAATGACCTGGGTTGGAAGGCATCCTAAAGATGATCTGGTTCTAACCCCACTGCCATGGGCAGGGACATGTGTCTCAGTAGATGACTTAGGTGTATGTTGGGTCTGAAGACCTCTTGGGGTGGCATCTCTGAGTTGTCTGTGTATTGTGAACAGAGCTTGTGGTCAGTATCTCACTAATGAACTACAGTTTGTCACTCCACAGGTGGAAGGTACCTTTTTTCAAAATAAACTCAACCTCTTTAAGTTTCATGAAGTATTCAATATAGCAATTTCTAGCAACAATTTACTTCTAAAGAGCTGTAAAATTGCTGCAGCTTTTCATGTATGCACATAGGGGAAAATGCATGTACTTTTGCACAAATTAATAATGGAATAACACTTCCTGAAAGACATCAAGGTTTCACTGTAAGGCTCTATTTTCTATTAAACCATCTTCATATGGTTTAAATATTGTGGGATATGGAATTTGTATATTGCACTTTTTATTAGGTCTGCTACAGGAATGCAGAACCATCTGTCAGTAGAAACTAATCCTTGAGAAAAAGGTTACCTGTTACACCCACAGTTGTCATATAGTCATTGTATAAAGAAAGATGTGAGGGATCAGTCTTTCACATAGCATGCTCAAAAGAGATGAGTGTTCTCCTAATTCTTTTTTATTCAATTAAAAAAGGGAGGGCAAAAAGTAGTCTAATCCCATTCGTAAAATGAACTTCGTGAAATCCCAACAGTGCTGAAATGGCATGAAAATTGCTACCTGCTTAAGCAACTCTGCTAGTTGACTTGAAACTCTTTTATTAATTATATAAAATAAAAAGTTAATTCCATGGGCTATAAAACATTCCATAATGCATTGGCAAGAATTCTTTGCAGCTGTTTATTTGGCACTACTGCATGCTTAAGACATTCAAATTGAAATCAGTGTATTATTTTCCAGAGTAGGATGGGAAATACAGTACTAATTTAATTGCTTTGTTATTAATGCATAATGAAGAACTGCATGTTAGAATATGTGTCTGCATGCAAATGCAATATTCTTAATGGAAATGTTTTACTTCAGTGTGTTAAACTATTCTTAAGCACGCAGTTGAAGTTTTTAATTTTGTTTCTTATTATTCTAGTAACTATCCAAGAGAATTTTATGATCAATATGCTCAAAGCCAAGAAAAATCTGTGGTCAATAAAATGCAACAGAAATACTGGAAA
The DNA here is from genome assembly GCA_013398175.1 of Climacteris rufus. Classification (NCBI taxonomy): domain Eukaryota; kingdom Metazoa; phylum Chordata; class Aves; order Passeriformes; family Climacteridae; genus Climacteris; species Climacteris rufus. The sequence continues at coordinate 302,733 of VZRZ01005116.1, read as the reverse complement.
ACAAAACAAACCCTTATAAAAGTTACAGGAAAAAAGGAAGATGAACATGTTGTGGCTTCAGATGCAGATCTGGATGCAAAGCTAGAGGTCTGTAATATTTACATAGTATGTGTTCTCTGTTTGTTAATTTTTAAATGTTCTCATTTCCACCAAGCCTTTAATATGCGTACACACAGTATATAATAACATACATACATTTTTATAATTTTCATGTAATATCTCTTCTAAATTCTGATAAAAAGTATCTGTGTAAATTCAGGGAATATAGTGGAATTTTGTAACACAAACCCATATGTCCCTCTGTTTATTTGGAACTTTATTTTCATTTTTTAAGGGACAGATTTTCTCCTTCTGTTAGCAGGGAGGTTCAGGAGATCATCCTTATCCTTCGCCTATGTCAGTTTAAGGTGGTTTGGGTGTTTTTTAAATTGTATTCTATATGTATACAAATTACTTTTTTTATACAGGTATAAAATATCACATATACTAGAAAAATATGCAATATGCCAAGGAGGAAGGTGCTTAGTGCACTCTGCTCTGGAGGTTTCAAGCAGATTAGTGGGCTCTGACATGGCCAAAAAAACTTCTGAAAGTCTGTGAAATAAAACCGAGAGAAGCAATCCTGTTGTGTGACAAATACAGTCTTACTGTCAGTATCCTCAACCCCACTGAGAAAAAAAATAGATTAAGGTTCTACAACTTGAAGACCTCCAGTGTCTTTGAGACAAGCAAAAAATTGAGGAAGTATTACAGAAGTGTGATAATCCAGTTAATGTCCAGTTAACATCCATGAAAGTTTTGTTTGTCTTGTTTTCTTATGTGACAGTAAATGTTTTGCCTTACTGGTTTTCTTGCAGTTTCTTTAAAAAATATTCACTTAGGATTCTCAGTTTATTTAGGTTGTAGCTGAAATACAGGAGGCTGTTTTACAACAAACACAGTAGTGACAGTTTATCACTTGATGATTCTACCTATGGAGTCTTCACAATGGATTGTAAATCAAGAGTATTGTTGTAAAACAAGCTGGAAGTATGGAACAATATTTTATAAATACCTGAGTTTCTGCCATGTCACAGACTCATCAGGAAGGATGCTTTGTTAGCTCAGGTGGGATTTGGAATAGGGAAACTTGCGTTCACTAGATGAAAAAAGCATGTTTTGGACATACAAGTCATTCTCACGGTTTAAAAAATAAGACCTGTGTAAATTTGCACTCAAGCAGTGGTGAAAGAAGGCAGTTACTGTGCCAGGGGTCCATTTTACTTCAAGTGTAATGCCTGATATGGTTGAGTTGAGGTTTTAGTTGCAGGCTGGAGGTTTTAGATAGACAGACAAAAAGAGTAGAAATTTTTCTGTTTCGTAGAAACAATCACTGAATGTAGTCATGACTGACTTTTTTTTTTCCTCTGCTTCCTTTGGAAACTGCTGCTTTAGAAATTTGGTTATGCCAATAAAACTTCCACTGTAAATCATCACCATTCTATGCTGGCATACCTGTGTGAATTTGTTTCACTAGACTTAAGTGTCTATGAAAAATTCAGCATGCATATAGCCACACGAGAATGATTGATTGATAGATATTTTGATAACTCTTTGCCCTACTGTGAGGTTTTTAGAAACAGATTTGTGCATCTTCATATCTATCCAAGATGTCACTTAAAAAAAAAAAAACCAACACAAGTAGTTTCGTTAACTGTCAACTGTTCAGATCTGTTTCCAAAGTTATTTTTTTCTTTATTTTTCTTTTGTAAAGTTATGATTGATTGGTCTGTAGTTTCAGAGAATAACTTAATGGAAAGAAGAGCAAAATTGATAAGGAAAATACTTTGAAGCTGGAAAGATTGGTCCTTGTTCAAGAAGAAAATAATTATCCCTAACAACTTTACAAAAATCAAATTCTTTCTTTTATTTTATTCTTCAGTGTTTCTTGCATACACTTGACAAATTTTTTGTATTTTGTTTCAATATCAGCTGTTCCATTCTATTCAGAGAACGTGTATGGAGTTGCTGAAAGCAATTGAACTGTATCAAAAAAGGATTTGTTGTAAGTATGATCAAACACAGTAATTAAAATAAGAAGGTCTGCATTATGGAATCATTGAACAAGTGAAAAGGTAAAAATTAAAATGGGGAACTACTAGTTTCATCCCATTCAAAAGTAAAGAGAATGTTTCTTGCAGACAGCTAAATGCACATTTGCTTATTTGTTTGAAGATTTCCTAGCTCTTAAGTTTTATATATTGATATAATGCAGTGATAGCAATAATTACTGGAGAAAGCTTTCTTTAATTTTTTTTCCATTATTTGCTTGGCTTGTTTAAATTCAGAAGTATCTTGTCTAGAAATCCTGACTCCTTTCTGAACTCTTTTAGTGTTTTGGGTTTGTTTGTTGTTTTTTTTTAATGAGGATTGAGGATAAAGAATTTTTGGCTTATTACTAATTTTATAATTAAGTAATTTGTGCTATTACGATGAATTTGATAATGCTGACTTGATTGTAATAAGTGTACAGTAATTAGTGATAATCATTAGTGAGAGGTGGGAACCTAATTTGGGAAGTTTCAAACAGCAAGTTGTATTAATTGTACTCTAAAGGTTGTCTGCAGTCAATATTCTTTGCAATATTATTTGATTTCTGGCCTGGAGAAGAGAATTCAGCTTTGAAGTCATCTTCCAATTTACTTTCATCTTCTTGTTTAAAAAACAGTTACTTTGAGGTAGATATATTTCAGATAGTTGAAATACAATGTTTGAATTATATAGAATGTTAAAGTTGTCAAGGAATCTTGTGAAGTTATTTGAAAACAAATATTCTTTAAAATGAAGTACTAGATTTTTCATATGAAATTTTATGTAGTGAAGCATGAAAAATGGTGAGAGAAAAGCAAGTCAATGAGCTTTGGTTAGTACAACTTGGAATAAGCTTCAATGAAAGTATGCTACCAAAGTTCAGTTGAGGCAGTACAAGTGGCAAAAAAGAATTCAAAACCAACCTACCAAACCAGACAGAACCCAAAAACCCAACACTGAAAGATACTACAATCAAGTCATCCCTATTTGTATTGTAACCAACCTATTTTTTTTTCCAAGAAAGAAATAGCACATTTTTCCTGTTGTATTTTGGTGCTGATGGAATTTTGTGATTCTTGTTAAGTATTCAAATGAATCAGATTTTCTGTTTACTAAATACAGGCATTCTGTGAAATTATTTATTTTTGCTTTGCTGCTTGGATTTAGAGTGACTTACACTATTTGGTATTAGGCCAGTTTTAAAGCTCTTAGGAACCAATTAAATAACCTATTTGACAACTCATTTGTTTTTTGTTAGTTCTGTCTCAGGAAGAAAATGAATTGGGGAAATTTCTTCGATCACAGGGTTCTCAGGATAAAACAAGAGCAGGAAAAATGATGCAAGCTACAGGAAAGGCCCTCTGCTTTTCTTCTCAGCAAAGGTATATAGGTCAATATTGTTGTCAGATTTGCAAAGTACATGTGATAATGGTAGTTGATTCACCGTTGGCATAATGCATTTGGCCATTTGAAATGTTTGAGGAACCAGTTGATAGGAAAATGATTGACAAAATCTGCTGTAGTATTGGCAGGATTAGTGGCTTACTTGTTGAATTCTGCCTGATGCTGCATTTTGACTTGCAGACCTGCCAAGTCTCTATCTCCAGATCCCTCACCTGTGCCTGTTCAGCTCAGCAGTTCTAAAGCTGTGCCTGGAGCATCTTCGTGGCCTCTCTAGCAGTAGGGTTGTACAGGAGCTGATGTCAGGTTCCTCTCCTGCTTGGTGGCACTTCTCACTCTGCAGATAAATGCTACAGCAGGCTCACTGCAGAGATGTTTGGGTCCTGTGAGGGAGGGAAATAAGTAAGGGAATACTTTTTTCTGGGCCGTTGAGTCTCATACCTCAACAAGACAGAGAAGAAAGGAGGAGTCTGAGTACCATATTCTGCTTGAACTTTGCACTATAAAGTCCCCCTGAGAGAAGATCCTAGATCCCTACAGAGCTCATGTAGGTTGTGTAGAAGCAAATCAGTGAAAGGTAAGGAATCCAGAAGGACACCCAAGGCCACAAACACCACCTGTTATCCAGAGCCCTTGATGGCTCACTGACCCAGTGTTTGCTTAGGAGTTTTAGAAGTAACGGTACCTGATGGCATTCAAGTTTTGTGATGCTTTTTTTAACAGCATTAGGGCTATGAAAGTATGAAATTCACCATCACTCACAAGGGAAAATTCTATTTCATTATGATTTACAGGATTTTGGGGGAGCTTTTAACTACTGTGATACTTTTAACAGTGCAGATGTTTGGCTCAAAATAAAACATGGCATACAGAGCACTGAGAATTTCATATGTTTACCTTGGGCTGCAGTTTGGTCATTAGCACCTCCAGTAACAGCCTTGACTGGGATCTTAAAGATATGTAAGGCACCTTTGAGCAAAAGTGCTGATGATTTGCCTCTTTATGAAGCTTGACTGTTTATAGAAATCTCAGTGCATATCTACAGAAACTAAATTTTCCCTTGGATATCTGGGTAAGAATTTGTAGAATGAGAAAAAACATAGTGGACAAAAGTCACAGTAAATTCACAAATTGGTTTAGCTCTTGCTCAGTGCATTTTTAAGGCGTCTTTTAAAATAAATTCACATAAAAACAAAACCGTTTGTCTTCCTTCCCTTGAGCTATCCTCAAACTCTTGTTGAAGTTGGGACTGCTTTTATTTGTGTTTCATGCTCATAGCTAGCTCAGTAGCTGAAGATCAAGGAGACATTTCTTGGGTTACCAGAGCTGAAATTAGAAATTCTCTAATGCCAAGGGACTTCCTAACACATTAAACTAACTTAGTGCTGGTGTGAAACCGATTGAACCCATTTCAGTGAGGTGGCTGATGGAAACCAATGGGAAAACAGAAGCAGCAGAAGGAAACAAAGCAAAAGGAGTAATCCTGTCTAGTTCTGAGATCCTGTTAGGAGCTGAAATGATGGCATAGGGAGGAAAAACAGTGTCCCCTACTGCCTTTCCAAAGTGTGATTGCCAGAAGAAACTGTTAGGAAAATGTCTAAATCCTTCCAAGAGGTAAATTTCCTTCAAGAGAATTGTTCCAGTTCCTAAAAAAAACCTGGGAAAAAACTCAGATAATTATCTACTTGTCAGATGACTTTTTTGTTTAAATTTACATTTGAAGAGTAAAAGGCTAATGGAAGTGCTTTTTGTGAGATTTAGGATGACAATCTGGACATATCTGTGGTGGTTTTAGAGCAGTAAGTTACCTCGGGTATATTTTTATAGTTGTTAAATGTAAGTTGTGAAGAGGACTGGTAATAACATACAAGTGGCTTGTCAAACTAAAATACATAGACACAGTAGAAGAGGCTTCTTTTCTACTCACATATGTAATTGAAAATTCACTATTTAAACAGGAAGGTTGCAAACACAATATTCATGGAAAATTACTCTGTTTTATGTGTACCTCCAACCATGCTGTAGAATCATCTGAACCTAACACCAGCACTTCAGTGAACTATGTTGGCTGTGTATGTTTTTTTGAATGCTAGTAAACATGTTTGTGGAACAAACAACTTGTTTAACATGTCCCTCTCCTGTCTCTGTTTCCTTCATGCCTTCCCCCAGATTAGCACTCCGTACTCCTTTGAGCAGATTATATCAAGAAGTGGAGACTTTCAGGTACAGGGCCATCTCAGACACGTGGCTGACAGTAAACAGAATGGAACAGTATCGGACTGAATACAGAGGAGCTCTACTCTGGATGAAAGATGTGTCTCAGGAGTTGGATCCAGATCTTTATAAGCAGATGGAAAAGTTCAGGAAGGTAGGATGTTTCCTGTAGTTTCCTAGGAGTTGCCTAATGAGTGATAATGAAGCATGGTTTTGATTCTTCCGAGGGCATAATAGAGAAGCATTAAGGATGCAGTTTATCCTAACTAATTTTTTCTGTGTGGACTGTAAGGAAAGGCATATTCCAGTAGTATATTCAACTTCAGCAGACATCTTTATAATTTAAATAATACATGTTTTTGAAGAAGGTTATCTAATTTTAAATACTTAGCTGTGATGCCTGAATGACTAATGGAAGAAGATATGTCTGCTGTCAGAGGAAGAAGGGAAAATTGGGTTTTGCAACTAAAAAAAGAATAAGAGAAATGCTGTACTATCTGCTGCTAAATTCTGAGGGCAGTTAAAGACCAGCATTTTCAAAATTGGCGGTTGTTGGATTTTGGGAAGGAGGTTGGAAGCTGGAATTTATTTTTAAGTTTCTTATGAAGTTCAGCATGATTCTTGGGCAACTGCTAAACACTAAAACTGCTAAGGATGCACTCTCCATAAACCGTCTTTGTTTAGTGTCACTCAAGTTAGCTAAACTCCTCCCAAAAGATTTCCAAAATCACAAGTCCTAGGTGGCAGTCTGCAGTTTTTCTACCAGGTGAGAGTGAAATTTATTTGGGCTGATCCTGTTGCAGTCAGTTCAGGAACACTCATGAGACCTTAATGTTTGCTAGAGAGGTTTTAGAGCCCAGTTTGTTAAAAGTCTGTGATGTTCACAGGTGGCTGTTCAAACATCCTGGATATCAGGAGGACTTGGGATCATAGATATAACCTAGTGGCTCATGCTTTGGGTAAAGGCAGTAAAAAAATTGGAGAAATTGTGTCATAACTGAAAATGTAGGTCTAATAACAGAAACTGTATTAAAATGTACATGTATGTATATACACCTGTGCATATGGCTTAGAGATGGGTCATGTATAAAAGAGAAAACCTGTTAATTGATGGCTTAAACAGTCAGTAATTGAAAGTGTTTGAAGATGAAAAATACATAGCTTCAGATTTTAAAAGCTTCAATAAATCATCCTAACAGGAAAGGACTGGTATGCATCTAACTTCCATTTTTTGTAAACTGAAGTGGTGACATAAGCAATTAAGGAAAGGATGGAACAAATAATACCCCAGTTAGTCATCTAATCTTTATTTAATGCTTCAGTGCAGGGTATTCCTGTAAGTCTTGTGGCACGAGACATGTGTTTTATAATGCCTTATGGGAAATGTTTGTAATGGCAAGTTCTTGCAGGTAAAATAATTGGTATGGTCTTGGCCTCAGCTGATTGCTTATGTGTAATGTTTGATTTATTAGGAAAACACTTAAAAATAGAATGTTAGAATGAATAAAGCAATACAGGTAATGGTCATAGAGAACTAATTTATAGCTTTCTTGCAAAACAAATACTATGGAAAGCATAAATTATGTAAATGGCAAAGTAATAAAATAATGTAATTTTTGTGCAGTGAGCTGCTGTAGTTAAAAACTTAGATGTGAAATTTCAGCCATCTTAGGTTATTTTGCTTCAAGGTCAGCAAAAAAAAATTTTTTTAAGTTCTCACAAAACTTAGTAGTGAAAACGTGGAAATACTAAGTATTTTGAAATATTTCTAGGTCTGAAATAAATTACATTCTGACATATAAAGTAAAGGTAGATTCTAAAATTCTGTAGCTTTACCTCAAATAGTTAAAAAAAGCAAACTTGAAAGTCTTTTGAACATTTCTCCAACTGGCTGTCAACTGAAAACCTTTCAGTTCACATTGTAATGCAGAGAACAAAAAGCTCTACATTTTGTAGCCAACAAAGTAAAGAAATGCCCCTGGTATCCACTTCCCCACATATCCCATCTGTGCAACAGGCATATCAAACTAGTCTTTGAAGATCTAATACTTGCAGAAAGTAAACTTTTTCTTTTTTAATCTGGGAAAAAAACCCACTGAAATAAAATCCTCGAGCATAGTGTTCCTAGGTAGCTATTGCCGAGCAAGATCTAACCTTGTTTTTTAGTGCTTTACAAAATTTAATGGTGGATACTGTAGTTCTAAATAATTAAAGTAGAGGAGATTTTATTGTCTTTTTTTTCTATTTTTGCTTGCAGATCTTAATTGTGCCATAGTGTGGCAGTGTAATGCTGAGGTTTTAGGGCTTATTTTGGGTCTGTAACAACAATTTAACAAGTCATGCTAGTTTTGTGTTGAGAAAGATGTTGTAATTACTCATGTAAGGTTTTTGGTTCTAAAATATACCATCGCTGGAGAGAAGTGTTTTGATCTGGAGCTGCATATTGAGTGATACACCACCAAGTCATTATTGAAGCTGATCCTGTCACAGCACTTGAAAGAAAGTTTTCTTCAGACTTCTAATTGTAAAAATCCAAAGTATTACTTAGGAAACGTTTTACTTTATGTCATGTAAACTGTGCTGGTTTAATGAGCTTTAATGCACCTAGTGCATCAACAGTATTTATATAATTTAGTTAAAGGACTGTTTTTAGAGTATGTAGCCTTTTAATATGTAGTCCTAAATGCATCATTATGTATACAGATATGGTACTTGCTTTTGGAGGCCAAAGCTAAATCAATCCAGATGGGTATGTCATACCTTCCCTCAGAATGGCTCAGGCTAAAAGATCAATAGTTGAGTCAGTATTTTCAGAGCTGATAAAATCTGAGTTAAAACACTGACATTTTTGTAGGTCTCTTTCAAAACAATGAGGTACTTGAAAGAGTTTTCTAATGCTGTTCTTAAGACATCAATCTAAGTATGCAAGACCCAGCAATACTACCCCTTTCAAAGTGTCTCAGAACACTGCAGAGCAGCGTTTTTTACATTGTTGTTTGAAGATGTCTATGTAATTGTAGCTACTTGAGTCAAACTAAGGAAATAGGTATTTACTTTTTCCTGCAGAGTTCTGTAGATGCTGTGTAACTTGCTGCTTTTTTTTTAATCTGTTAGCAGTTTTTATGAGCAGTGCTGTTATGGGTATAGAGGTCTTCCATCCCAGTTTTAGAGTTTGAAGTGTTCCTTGAGAGAATCTAAACAGTTCTGTGGCAATGCTGAGATATTTAGAATAATTTGAATGACCTAATACCCTTTTATCAAATTGTCCATGCTGATGAGGTTTTTAAGGTTCTTAAATCTGTTTTATCTGTCTGGAGTGTGTACACTATAATGTGAGCTGTTCTAAAATGTTGTAAAAATACAGACTAAATCTGAATGCTGAAGTCCTTCTTCCAGCTCTGAAAAGGTTAAGCTTTTCCATGCATTTTCTGGAAAATAATGTGATAGTGTGTAGTGATAGGTTATGGTACCAGGCAGTAGTCTTCCATGTGCAGCCTACAGGAACACAGCAGAGACTGCTGTTCAGTTTTACTTAACTGTGCTGTCTCAGATGCTTACACAATTCAATACAGACTTTCTCATCAAACCTACACATTTCAGTGCCATCCATAGCAAGTAAAAACTGAGAGCTGAAAAAAATTATCATGCTGACCTTTAGGCAAACTATAAGAAAATCACACCTGTGGCACAATAGGTTATTTATCATGCTACATTGATAAAGCAAATTAATCCGTCCCATATTTGTTTTTTGCTTCCATCATTCTCACACTCCTCTGCTTCCCTTTCATTCTGAGGCTTGAACCAAAGCTGAAGTATCTTTTTCAATACCCAGTGGCTATCCTGGGCTCCCTGAGACAGACTGCACTGCACCTTTGTGCCTTAGTGCCCAGCTGCTGCTTTGCATGCAGCTTTTGAGAAACTTGCAAGCTTGCTGCTGAGTTGTTTGATACAGTTCTTCCTTGCTGAAGTCCTCTATGTACTTGAATCAAAATAAATGCCCCCTTAAGTGGCACTTTAAAGATAAGTCTGGCAAGAAAAAAGGAAATTTAGTGGGGAAAAAAGAAAGTTCAACATGAAGAACTAAACGTAACAATAACTTAACCTGTTGTTACAAATGTACCAGTATAGGGAGTGGCTGATCTATGCAAGTTCTTCAAATATCTTTTAAGAAATAAATTTAAAGCTTGTGTGGACAGCTGGGAAGTAATTAAGATGTAAATAAATCTGTTGATTAAAAGGGCAGAACAATATGTATTCATTGTAAAGGTTGCAGCAAGTATGGGTAAGATACATCTGCTGCAGCCTTTCAGGAAGGCTCAGGACCTACATCTCAGTTCCTCTGCTGTCCCCTTGCCTGATAGCACTGCCTGGCATGAGTGCATTTTGCCTTGTGTGATGGTGAAGGTGCTGTACCATGTTACAGCATCATGTGCTACTCCCCTATCCATTAACATCAGCTGCAAACAGCCCTACAAACCAAAAGGCACTATGGAAATGTACTGGAGTATTGTTTTAATTGTTTTTCTTAATCTTGTGTTACTTTTGAAAACTCTTGGAGAGTTGAGAAAACGCAAAAAGCCTAGGAAAGGAGAAGAGACAAATATGATGCTGGTCTTTGAAATAAGAACAGACTTGGTAGTTGCCATTCTTGGAAACTAAATTTCAGTTTCTGGTAAAAAAAAGGAGTGAAAAGGAAATCTGTAGGCATTTAAAAGCTAGCAAACTGAAGTTGTAGTAAAAACACAGGTTTATAAATAAAACTACAGGTTGGGATTTTTTACGTTTTGCATTTTTAATCAAATTATTAGTTTAATAGAAAATAAATTGTAAATCTGGATTGATTCAGTTCCTTATGAGTGATTATTGGAGAAGTGAATTTGAATTTGCTAGAAAAATAAGAGCTCTCAGGAGCTAAGAGTTGAGAATACTGGCCAAGGAACAATAAAAGTTTCAAAGGATCATAGAATTTAAAGATGGAAAAGAACTTAAAGATCAACTAAGCTCTCATTCTGCCAGGACAAAATTGTGCATCTGTAATATATTTGCCAAGTGTTTTTCTACATCTAATAAATATAATTCACTTGAGGGTGACCCTCTTAGAAGTTTTGTGGTGGTGTTTGCTAGTGATGTTCTAGTTCAATTAATAAAAGCCAACCAAAAGAAAATGTGCTAATGCTATTTACATCTGCAGATGATATTGAACTGGAACGTCTCTTGATTTTCCAGGCAGGAAAGTACACCAGGATCTTAAAGAAAAATGTCTTTGGCTATGGCAGTCACAATGGTGTAAATAATAGACTGTAAGCTCTCATAGTTACAGACAGCAGTGTAATTGAGAAGTGTTGAGAGCCAGCTAGGGTAGTCACTGTTGACCAACCTTGGGTTTTAAAAATTAACAAAAATAATTGAAAAAAAGTTGTAGACAATCATCTTTATTTCATTTTAGATGATACTTCAAATTAAATTTCAGCTTCATCTGAAAAGCTTAAAGCATGTCTGTCTTGAGGTGACAATGATGTAGGCACCTGCATGTGAGAGAGCACATGTTGGTGTTTGGGCTCTGTCAGAAAGATCTGAGTTGCTTTAATAGACCACATGTTGGATATGAGGTGTGGTACTGTAACGTGAAAAAGAATGGTGGCTTTTATAATACCTGGTAGGAATCTGTAATAGTAAGATCTGTTACTTTGATAGATAAGATTTTTATCGCTCTTGGTTCATAATTTTCCTTTAAAGAAAGCCCCCACCCTTTGCTGATTTGGACTGCTGCTGCTGCTTGCTAGCGGAATAGGTGAGCTTCCAGGAGATCCAGTAACACTCTGCAAGGTAGCTGCATCCTCTAAAATTAGTAAGATGGTGTCAAACTGCACTCTGAGATCCACATCTTAGTGTAGCAATGTGATGGCAGAGATGGAGATAACAGCCTGCTCTTACGACATGATGATAAGGAACTCCTACACATATCACTTCTTGTGACATGCCTGTGCCATCAAGAGTAGGTTTGGTTTCATTCTGGTAGGGAATAGCAGTTGGAACACGGGTTTTGAAGTCAGGTTTTTTTAATATGAAAGTATATGGTGTTGGAAATGCTAAATTTAGTGACTCACCTAGAAATTATGGTAGTGCAAAACAAAGAACACAAAAAAGTGTTCTTTGATCAAAATTGTAGTTGTTGCTTTGTGATTATTGCCTCTCCTTGTAAAAGCAGATGGAGTTCCAGTGCTGAGCATGCTTTGTTTGAGCAGTTTCTGCTGTAATGTTTTTTCCAGGTTCTCCAGTATCATATTTAGTAACATTAAGTGGAGAAATCAAAACATTCCAAGATACTTTACATACAAAATGCTCAAGCATTTTAAGGCAGTTAGGAAAGATGTACATTTTTTGAAAACATAACCTTTAGCAGAAATGTTCTTCACTGTAAAAGCATTTTATAGTCTTATAAATTTACCCTCTCAAGTACCATTTGTAAGACTCGGAGTACACAGTAATATAAAATCAATTATTTTCTGAAGCCATTTCATGTATATTAAATATCACTGATGATTGTTTCTCGGTTAAAAGCAAAGTAACAATGTGTGATGGAGATGCCCTTTTAAAAGCATAATAAGAGTATGCCACTTAAAAATAGAAACCGGCTTCTTGGAACAGATTACATCATCTTTAGAGGTACTGCTTGTAGAATATGGTTGCTTCCAGAGACTAAGGCTTGCCCTTGAGAAATGGTTCGTCATCTGTTAAGTTATTTTTAAGAAAGAAGAGTTTGAGGTGAGACTCAGCAGAGTGGCTGTAAAGTAAAATAAAACTAAGGGCTAGACTACAGATACAATACCAGTTTTTAACAACTTTGTTTCGTGTAACCTGGCTGAAATCGAAAAGAGGTAGATTTGGTTTATTTGTACATTTTTAGACTTGTATTTATTTTAAGAAAAGGTAGGCAGGCACATCAGGTACATCCTAAAATTTCCTGTTCACTTAAGTAGCAGAACTTAAAATGTGTTGACAGTAAAAAAAAAAAAAACTAAAAAGACCCCAGTGATTTAAATCTGTAGTCTTAACTTTTAGGTAATAATTGGTTTTAGTCCCAGTATTAAAAAGACTGTCTCAAACATGGTGTGATAAAAATTAAGCTCCAGGAATTTTCTCATGTTTACTAATTATAGAAATAAGTAAATATTAGATTTAATACTGTATTTTAAAAAAATAGGAACAACTGAACACTATTTTCGCTTATTCTGAAAATGGGAAAGAAGAGATGATTGCCTAGACAATTTCTGTTGCTCACATGAAAACTCTAACCCTGCAAGCTGGTCTGTGTGGGCAAAGCCCCTTACCCATGTGGATCATTTTGTGAATTCAGAACCTAAATGAAGTGTAAAAACTGAACAGAGTAGGTTGTGAAAAGAGAAATGAGATTTGGAAAATTCCCTCAGCCTTAATAGCCTGAAAAGGCTAGGAGGATAGCTAAAGAAATATTTTTTAAAAATAAATGAAATACAGATGTGACTGAACTGAGAGAATTCTGCAGCAGAGAAGAATAAACAGGAAGGGGAATACAGCTGTTGGGGAAAACACTGTTTACACAAGAGAACCAAGTTTTTTCTATGGTCACCACTGCCCAGGAATTCTTCTTATACTTTCCTAAAATGCTTGGGCACATGCATAATGTAGTCCATCTGCTTTTACTTCATAAGGCCTTTGCTGTTCAGTTATATGCTACATAGGCTCTGAATGATTAAAAAGACGCTGTGTTAGATTGTTCTCCTTCACATGATGAAACCAAATTAGAGAGGATTAAAAAAAAAAAAAAACCAACAAACAAAAGTTACTGTTCTAACCAAAAAAAGGGCAAATGTACCACCATCTCTGATTCAGGGTTCTGTCGGAACCCTGCTTATATTTGAAATGTTGTTTCATCGGTAATAGCACAGTGTGAAATCTGAAGAGCACGACAAAAAGATTTGGTTCTTTTTTGTAATTTTGTACTCTTTTTGTACTCTTACTGTTTCCATCTTGGCAAAATATAATTAAATTGTTTTGAGGGAAACAAGGTATGCTTATTGATGTATTAAATGGCAGCCAGGAATAGCAATAACAATGCAATGGGATTATGTACAACAGACTTTGTGTTACAAGATCATGATTATTGTGGGTGCTATTTTATATTCTGTGCTGAAAGGTTAGATAGAAAATGAAACACAAAACCTCAACTTACAGGACTTCTATTCCTGCATTAGCACTGTAAACAGAGTGGCTTTGCGCTCAGGACAGTAAGAGCATTTGGGGACTGAATATTAAAGGAGCTTGGTCATCATGTTGATTTTGTTAAAGGTATCTCTCTGAGAGTGTTGGTGTCACATCCAGCTAGGATTTGCAGCATGTGTAAATGCCATTTCCAAGCAGTTTGTACATCTGTTTGTCCCACTGTCCTTTGTAATGGCCCAGGGGATCATGCAGGCCAGCTCACTGTTTTACAGTGCTTTCAGTGGCAGTATTGTTACTGCACCTGAATTTGAGCTTTACGAAACCATTTACCTAATCTCAGTTTACTCACTCCTCCCACCTGCTTACTCAGAAGGGACCCAGATTCAAGTAACAATCGTGCTCAGGCCTTGAAGAATGTAATTTGGATGCAAAGAAATTAAAAATATGGATGACATTTTTTCACTGCACCTAAGGGAGTCAAGAAGACCTCCAAATTATCTGCTTTATCTGAGATAAACTGAACTGTGTAACTACTAGATGAATACAGTCATGGACATAGTAGACATATTACTTTTATGCTATATTATGATTTTATTTACATCACCTCTCTGGTCTTTCAGTGCTCAAAAGTAGTAATTACCTGTCTCCGTTGCCTGCAGGGGCTGACTGTTTAATTGCTGTCCACTTGCCTGCATTCCCCAGTGTACCATGTGTGGCAACCATCCTTTGCTCTCAGGTTGTCTAATATGATTAACATGATTGAGTTATGATAAACTCAGCAATTCTTAGCACTTTTAACACTTAAGTCCAGGTTATGCCTGCTTTAGAGCTCTATGTGATCTTTCAAACCTGAAACATGATATTATTTCTTTGTTTTTGCCATTTATATTGGTCGGTCTGCTTCCTGCTACAAATCTTTGTAATAATTTTTAGCAACTTAGACTTTGATCATACTAATAAAATGTGACTCTTTGTTTTCAGACTACATAAAGTTATTTGCATCTAAGCAAAGAACTGTTGAATTTTACAACTCCCTCATAGCCATTTCAGGAGAGGAGAGTTCAGGAATTCTAAGTTATCAGGACCAAATTCTTCCCTAAAGAGGATGTGTGTCTGTGCGTGAAAATATGCACCTGTTTGCAGTTTGGAAGGATATGTGGTGGTAATGACTCATGTCTGCAGACTGACAGATGGATGCTCCCTCCTGGAACTACATTTGGGGCTCATAATATAGAAGTCTGTCCCCAGTCTCTGAAGTAATGCTATTTAGATGAATGTCATTCTGTATTCAATTTAAAAGTCTGCTGGTCACATGAGTATTTTCTTTGTATGTCCTTGCTGCAAGGTCCCTCTTAGTGTCAACAAGTATTTTTTGGACGTTTTTTCCTCTCAGCCTAATAAAGCAGACATTCTGGGTTGGACTAATACTGAAACTTGTTATCAACAGAAAGTTGAAACATGTATTTAAAAGACTTCTGAAAGTAGAAAAAAACAGATGTTTAGACAAGGCTAGAAGCTATATATTTATTGCCTTCCTTTCATTTAAATTGTCATTTCCTATTTGTTCCCTTTTTAAGATAATCTGAATATTGATCCAAGCTGTAAAAATGAATACAATGGCTATGAGGAACCCATCCATATTAATAGCTTGAGGAGCATGTTGAGTTCTCTGCACACTGATAATGGGAGAGTAGCCAGAAGGTGTAAGCTCTGAGAGGTGGAGCTGCTTTCATACACAGTTTATTCCTATAATGACCCTATGTGAATGAGTTGGGAGGAGAGGCTGTGTGCACTCCAGCTCTCAGTTGTCACATACCTCCCTGCATTAAAGCTCCCTCCTTTGATACAGTTTGAAGTTAAACATACTGACCATAAGTAGTTTGTCTTTATACTGGATATAATTAGAGGAGAGGCCTCATGCAGCCAGCAGTAGTATCAGCTGGGATGTTGCTGCTGACTGCATCCCTTTATTTCCCCCTGAGCCTTTCTTTGGAACAAAACGTACAGCTCTTTGGATCAAAGCTGCTGAGGCCAGGTCCTACCCTGCATGGAGTGTGGACACATTCATTTGGAGCGTGTCTGCACAGACAGGAGATAGAGACATTGTTTGTCAACATGTAAGGAGTATGGGACTATGTATTTGAAGAGTGGGGGAAGATTTTTTGAAAGGAAAAGCCAGGAGTACATATGGCCCTTTTTCTGTAGAAGATGTATGGCTATGCAGAGATGCTGCTTTTCTGAGAGGTGATGCCTAGATGAACCTGATCTGGTGCAGAGCTCTGTGTAAGCACTCACTGCGTGTTGAGCATAGCATTTATATATTTACTTTAAAAATGTATTTGCCCAAACTCAAATTCAGCTAAACAACTCTTGATTGGACATGTCTTGTGTAAAAATGCTTAGTATCTGCTTAATTAAAAATTGTTGTTAAAACAGCTTTGTTAACCTGCAGAAAAGTAACATACCTTCTCCATTTTTGGGGCTGTGAGCTCAAAGGCTCTTGAATGGTTTAAAATGGAGTGACTCAGTAATGGTTTTTTGCTTTGCCTGATTTTTTATGGTGTGATGTGATCATAAATTCAATAATGACTTTTGAGTGCAGTTCTGAAAAATTGAAGACTGTTGTTGCTTTCAGATTCTTAAATTTAACAGACTTTCATTCATTTTACAGTAAATAGTGGTTGGAATACAGAAGTCACCACATGATGTATTTGAGAGTCAGTTGCATGCTGTATTTGATAGAACATTTTTTAAAAGCTGATGTATTGTATTTTCCATGTATATTTCTTTTTATGTTTTGTTTTAGTTGTTTTAAGCAACTGTACTCATATTTTGGGTCTGCACTGTGTGTTCTGTTTGTGAAAGCTGTTGTGAAGCCTTAAGCTAAAGATTTGTTTTCAGTTTTTTTGCTGGATGAACTTGCTGGGCTGTGCTGAGAAATGTAACTTTGATCAGAGCTGTGTCGAGCTGCTGGATAAGTGGAAAGGATTCTGCAGAGGCATTGCTCTCCCCCAATGACACTCTGCCTCTACTTGGCCATGATAGAGGGGTGAAAATCGGGAAGGAGGAGGAAAATACCTCCTTAATTCCTGATAATTTCCTTAGAAAGAAAACTTCAGAGGTTTTCTGTTGCTGTTGGGCTATACCTTTCAACCTGTGGTGTTTGGGTTGTTTTTCCTGTGAGGGGACTAAATTACTATTTAATAATAGAGAAGGAAGTATATTTCTATTGCTGCAGGGCAGCTGTTCAGAATGTTGTTATTTAGTACAGGGTGCTGTATTACTTGCTACAAATAGTTTTCATGTCTCAGAGAAATTTAATTTGTATGTAAAAAAACTGCTGCAAAGAGCCATTTGCATTCATGTCTTTGCGCTACTATTGTAGTAGGCAAAAAAATTCCCTATTGACAGTAGGGAAAAAATATGTCAAATTTGTCTCAAAAAAGGTTAAAACAGGCAAGGAAAAAAACATATGCTCTTGAGGCATCTGAAACTAGAACATCTTGCTGATTGAATAGCAGGACAACTTTTTTGATAGGAATGTAGAGTATATGTAATTGATGGGCCTGTTCTGATGAAATACCTAACCCAGTAGTAGGACTGTTTCAACAATACTTATTTTTAGCAAACTACCTTCTAAAAAATAGAGGGGAAAAAATTAACTTCAACTACTTTTTCCCAGAGGTTTCATGTAGACAATAGCACTGTTCAGTATTCCAGTCCCCACTTAAATACCGCAAGTAAACGTTTCAGTTGGCAGACAACCCTCTGGGACTTGAATGAAGAGAGAACTGTGGTGGATGCTGAAGGATAAGCTATGCCTGGCCAGATAGATCCTGTAGGTTTTGGCAATCTCTTTCTAAAAGTTAAAGCTCAAGTCTTAATGTATATGTAGACTTCTGTACAAGGGGGTACAAAATTTTTTGAAAGGACTGAGATCTGGTCTTCTCCTTGTACTGTAGTTGTAACTGTAGAAATGTTGGAGCATCTCAAAATTGGCCCCACCCTTTCTCAGATGAATCTGTGTGAATGCAAACCTTACATTCTGTCATACAGTTATAATATGTGAAGCATTTGCACGTGATTTCTGTTACTTAAGCATGTTTGGGCATAGGCAGTGCTTGAATGCACTCTGGCACCTCTAAGTTATAAAATTATGTAACTCATACTTTTGAATTTTTATAGTGGAAAATCTGCAGTTACACAGGTGTTATGTTGGAAAAGCTCATTTGAAGTATCTGTGCTGCTTTAGACCACAGAACAGAGTTCTCCTGCCATAAGAAGGTGCTGTGCTGGTCTGAATCCAGCAGAGCAAACTCCCAAACCCCCTTTAACCTGTGAATATGCCTCAGGCTTACCTCACTGTTCAGACAAAATCCACTGTCTGTTCATCATCTCTCTTCGTTGGTGACCCATGAGAGCTATCAGGGAGCTGCATGAAGCAAATACACAGTGGCATTTCCTTTTAGTACTTGTAGGCATTTCTTGTGAGCAGTGGAGATATCATAGTACGTGGGGTTTGTTTGTCTTCCCGTAGAAGTGTCCATTTGCCTTTTGAACCCATATAAATTCTGGCCATCCCCAATGCATGGGTGTGATCCTGTCGTGCAGACACAGATGTTGTGTAAACATCCACTACCCTTGTGTTGAGTTCACATGGCTGGTTTGGTATAATTCCCTCTGGTTCCTGTGTTGGCTGAAGTGTCATCTTTTACAAGGTTTGTATGTGTGGTATGGTGGCCTTTCATCATACTCCTCCTTACTCTTTTTTTTTTTTTTTCTGGCCTGAAAAACGCTCATCTATCATTCTTTTTACAGAAACTAATGTACATATTTGGTCAAACATTTTGTTCTTGCCTGCATTTTTCTTCCCCATTGCTAAGCCTGAATTGATCTGCTTTTGCAGATCCAACTTGGCTTTGGGTGGAAGAAAAATAAAGAGTGAAAAAAAAATCTTCATGTTGCTGTATAATATTTATGGAAACACATGCATAATATGTGAGGAGACTCTCATTTTTCCCCATCCTTAAAGAGACACAAGAGAGTTGGAAAAGGTACATTATAAAACAGCAGGAATAAACACAAGGCTGGGAAGGAAGTGAGGCACTAGGGAAAAAAAAAGAGAGAAAGGAGTAAGATAGAGATCTATGGGTTTGCATAAAGGAGAGAGGGAGCGCTATTCAATTTCTGTGATAACTATTATTGAATATATGAGAAGATGGTACAACCAACCTTTGTTTTTTGGAGGGGAAAAAAAGGAAGAATATTCAAGCCAGTCATAACCTCATATCCTCACACGGTTCAGAGAATTGCTCACATCTGCTGACTGTCAGTGGTTGTGAAGTAAGCAGTTCTGACCATGGCTTACTCATTACTGCCAGGCTGGAGTTGCATGGTGTGTGAGCCAACAGGCTCCAGGCGATAAAATTTTTACAGGCCAAATACTGAAAAACTGAAGAGAGAAATGTGGCATAAATGTGACACAAAGACCAAATCTCATATACTACTGGAAAAAAAAATCCACAGAGAAGTTGTTCATGTCCATGGCCTGGCTCCTTGGTAGATATTTGTATATCTTTGAGAAAAAAAAAGTCCTTTGTTGGCATTTAAAAATAATAGTAGTTAATTCAGTGTACCTAACAACATATTTTCTTACCTTAGGTTTTCCTATTGCTTTTAAAGTAAAAAAATATAGCAAATCTCATTGAGCACTCTGCTCTTTATCATTCTCCTTAACCCAGGACCACAGACATGGATTGCAAACGGGAAAAAAAAAACATGCATCTGACCCAAAGTAATGAGAGAATACTGACAGAGCTAGAAATTAGGGCAGAGTAACATAGGCAGGAGAAAATAAAAGCACAAGGCTCTGTGGTCAAAGAAGAGAACAGAGAATAGTTATCAACAGTTGGACTTCATCTGTGATATATTTGTATCCTGGGCACAACAGCCTCATCTTCAGTGACTGGAGGTACAAACAACAAAACAGGGTATGTTTGACATTCTAGATTAAAGAGTTCTTTTGTGTATTTAATCACAGTTTCATCTCTTTTGTATATTTAATTCTTTTCTCCCAGCAGCAGACTGCTAATTGCAGCTCTACAACTACAGTTGAAAGCATTTTGCAAGAGCTTTTGTGAAGATCTTCTGTAAAGATGTAGCTTAGCTGTCAGCTAGTGGTGTCTCTTGGTGCAGTTGGAGCAAGCACAGATCCCAGTCTGCATCTCTGGACTGAAAACCTCGAGAGGGAGAGTTATCAGAATTGTAAGATGTAATGCAAGGACTAGAGGAAGCTACTTAACATGAGGTGTTTCCGAGTCATTCTGTGTCATTTAAGAAAGACAAGATGAAAAGTTGGTTAGACCACAGTACATACATAAGTTACTGAGACTCCTCAGTCTACACAGCAGGAAGTTATCAAGAATCATGGCTTGGAGGCTTTTGCTAAATGACTTAAAATGGTAAATAAGGCACGTATTCAAATACTTTTGGTTATTATTATCAATAAAGGAAATCTTTTTCTGCATGTCATTTAGGTTAGGATTTATCAAACATAGCTACAGACATGTACTATGTAGATGTCTCCACCTAAACTGATCAACAGCAGTTCTCTTTATAGTCCGGTGGAGAGAAACAGGCTCTTTTAGGGTAATATGAAGTGAACTCTAGTGTTAGTTGTTTGTGTTTGCTAGATCTCCATCCACTAACACAGGCCACAAGGTAACAAGGCGGATGTCAAGGCCTGAGCTACGCTTGTGTACTTCAGCACTCTTCTTCTGTTACTTAGATTGAATTACAGGACTGTCATGTACAGTTAAATCGAAAATCTCTGGGTAATTATGGCAGGTAATTTTCTAGTAGGTATTTGCAATTATTTGAGTAGGTACAGATTTTGTTGAATTATGTTCAGTATCACTGTGTTTCAGTTGAGTATTTTGTTTGTTTATCACCATTAATGTTTCAGCCATTGGAAAAATGGTCTTTGGTGGCTGAAAAGTATTTGTGTTTTCTTTTATCTTGAGATAGACTTACCTTGTTCAAGTCTGTATATAATGAGAGACTTCCACCACTTTAGGACATCAGAAAGTTGTATTGTCTTCCTTTCCAGAATCTTTATCTCTTGCCATGCAACTGACCTAATACATCTTTAATTCAGCTTTCACATATCTGCTGTCTTTCCACATGAACTCGCCAGTACATTTAAGCTACCTCAAAACAGGACATAACCTTTTCATCAGCTATTTCAAAGTGTTGTTCACTTGTACTGCTGTAGCAACTGGGTATCTGAGTCATAGGCAGTCATTATATTCCCCACTCTAGTTTTGCATAGGAAAAGAAGGTGGGAGTCTGTACAGCAGGTGTGCTTGCAGTTTTTCGTCTCCTCAGACAGACAGCTTTTATTTCAAAGCTCACGTATCAGTTGTTCTTTTGTGGCAGAAGGGCAGGTAGACTTTTCATAAAACCATGGAATGGTTTGGGTTGGAAGGGACCTTAAAGATCATATAGTTCCAACACCACTGCCATGGGCAAGGACACCTTCCACTAGAAGGTGTTTTGTTGATTTCTGGAATTAGACTGGTAGACGTGCAATGGTAATTAATTCCTTTATATGAATTGCAATAGGACTGCAAATTTGATTGATCAAGCTTAATAGGGTGATGTGCATAATGGTATTTGCACAAGCACAGACTATCATAACTAAGTCCAAAATGGCAAATTTAAGAGAAGTATTACTGGAACTTGTTCTGCACTAAAGTTACCTTAATTCAAATCTCAAGAATACTTTCATTTCTTGAACAAATGTGGTGTACATCTGCTCAGCTTCAGACTTAAAAGATATTATTTGGATCTGTTCATGCTGTCCAAGTAGTTTTCTTTTTTAGCTAGGCATGGCTCACTTTACAAATTTCATCTCCTAAAATTAATTTTTACCAATGTTTCTCTTCAGATCATAAATGAAGATTTTAATAACCAAGGCTGAAGCAGATGAACAGAAACATGCCAGCTCTTCTTTAACCATTGTTCTTATGTGTTATTCCTAAAAATTGATGGAGCAGAGATTAATGAATGCAATAAATACTATTCCAACCCAAGGGAATAGTTGAGTCAAAGTATAGTCTGCAAAATGTAGAATGTACCAAAGCACACAGAAATCAGGCTTCATACTGTGCAAGATGTTGGAAGTCCTTACATTTCATGTGGAAAAGTTTAGTTAGAGGCATTATTTTGTATAAAACATTACCTTTTCTGTTCTCTGACTACGCATCATCAATCTCGAGTTAAACAAAAAAGGAAAATAAATCAGTAGGGACTTAGTTATGCTCATGTAAAAGTGTAATGGGTACTCCTTGTCAAAACACCGCTCAAGCTATGAAGTTACTACAGTTTGTGGGAACTGAGAATCTAGTTCCTTATGCTTTGTGTGTCATCTGCAGAAATGCTACAAGTTGTGTTCTATGCTAAATACTTGGTCCTCAAACTATAGTTTGATTTCATTTGCATGTGGTCCTTACAATGATCAGTTATGCCAGAAGGTGCTGTACTTATTTACTGCAAAGATTTGTGCTGATTCCATCTGCTGGTAGAGTTCACCCAGAGCGCCAAACAGGTTTGCTGTATTCCAGGCATTTTTCCTTCTTGATTTACTTACCCCCCTACTTCCAGCTTATAAACACACTGTGCATGCTTTTCAGATCGAGTAAGTGCAAGGCTGGGTGACAAATTAGACTAAAAGCATCTGTTTCTCCTTCTATGCTGAAAATGCTGAGACAAAAAGATACTGTATGTAAAGTGAGTTAGTGCATTTATCCAACAGAAGTTAATTTTGGAGATGATGCTTCACTAGCTGAATTGTCCCTGAAATTAGGCTACTACTGAAAATAAATTTTGCATTTTGTAGGAGACTAAAAGAAAGTAGTGTCACAGATGTACTGTAGAGAACATAAAGATTCCTTAAAAATACAAGACAAATCTCTATTTCTGTGACTGAACATCCTGAATAGGGTTTTGTAACTGGGTCTGAGTTTTTGTTGGTTTTTTTTTAATGTTAGCATGCTTGAAGATTAGGATTTTTCTATTTTAATAAAGACTTCTAGCATACCTGCTGTAAGGCAGCTCTGTGGAGAAGGATCTGCTGGTCCTGATGGACAAGAAGCTGTCCATGAATCAGCAGTGTCCTTGTGGCTAAGAAGGCCAGTGGGATCCTAGAGTGCGTTGGGAAGAGTACTGCCAGCAGGTCAAGGAAGATGATCCTGACCCTCTGCTCAGCCCCAGTGATGCCACACTTGGAGTGCTGTGTCCAGTTCCAGGGTTGTCAGAGCAAGGGAGACATGGAGCTCCTGGAACAGGAATAGGGATGATGAAGGTGATTAAGGGACTGGAGCATATCTCTTATGACAAAAGGCTGAGGGAGCTGGGACTGTTCAGACTCTAGATGAGGTGGCTGAGAAAGGACTGTCTCAGTGTCTGTCAGTATCTGAAGGGAGGATGTCAGAGGATGGATTAGGCTCTTTTTGGTGGTGCCACACAATAGGACAAGAGGCAAAGGGCGGAAGCTGATGCACAGGAAGTTGCACATGAATATGAGGAAGAACTTCCTTATTGTGTCGGTGACCGCACACTGGAACAGATTGTCCAGAGAGGTTGTGGAGTCTCCCTCACTGAAGATTTTCAAGAACTGTCTGGATGCAATCCTGTGCCATGTACTCTGGGATGATCCCGCTTGGGCTGGGAGGTTGGACCAGAGGGATCCACTGTGGTCCTTTGCAACCTTACCCATTCTGTGATCCTGTTTAGGAAACTGTGTTAGCAAATATTTGCCCTTACAATCAAGCATCTGAATTTTGAGCCCCCGGGATTTATGATTGTAGCATTTCTTTATTTGCTTATGTATTTCAGTCCTTTGAAATCATTTCGAGTTTATCTGGCATCTTACAGTTTATCAAGCTATTGATTGAATAAGATACTACTTTCCAAATTTGTTTTCTTATGCGCTCTCCATGAATATTGGACCTAGATCTATGCATAGAAAAAGACAAAGAGTAATACTTTTTTATGTCATTAGTACAGTAAGATTTTCTTGTATAGCATAAATCTCACATCTAGCACCGATAGTTTCAGATGCTTAGAAGCTCTTTCATCATCAAATGTTCGAGTTTTTTTTATGTTCAGCTTTAATGAACTTAAATATATGAATAAAAATTAGCAGGACTGAGACTACAATGAGGTCCTGTTTGTCATGTCTAAGAGAGTAAATGCAGAAAAAGGAGAAGATTAGTATGTGTTATACCAGTTTTCTCTCAGGTAGAAAAACAGAAGTTCAGTCTGATAACTTATGTTGTATTAAGTAGGTTATGCTTTGTAAGCACTAAGGTTTTATACCTAATTCCTGAAGCCAACAAATAATCTTAAAAGATGTCTAATAGTAATTTGAATTGAAAATGCATTTATTGACAGAGATAAAAGGCAAAAGGTCATGCTGATGTAGTATGTGATGTTCTTCATTGGTTATCCTGCACTGCTGCTGAAGAAATGAGTATGCTTCTGCTCAATGAACTTCCAATATATCAAAAAACCTGAAAGCATCCTTAATGTAATAGTTTTCATAGTATCACATCTTTCCTGGTTGACAAGAGAAATGTGTAGCATTTGGTAATGCAGCATTAAGTATCTTGAATTATCTGGATGAGCATGATAAACATATGGGTTTGTATTCCATATTGTGTTGTGGATCACCTCCTTCTCTTTATGAATGCTTTCACTTTTAAAAGAGACACTAATTGCATGTTCAGTTAAGATAAATGCTGACTTTGTTCTTTGCTAAATGTCCCTGAAGAATGGATGCAGGAAGACTACAACTGAAATTTTATGGGTGTTTTTGTTTTATGATTTTTTTTTCTTTTTAAGGAGTTGGAGTAGGGATTAGTAATTACATTTAGTAGTACTTTTTTTTTTCTTGTGGCTCACCATCTCTGACAGAGTATTTATATTCCCCAAAGCTAACATTCTTTGCTTACTTGGACTTTCAGTCTACAAAGCCACAGCTGTTCTTACTGTGCTTTCACCAGTGCTGTCATACATAAAGTAGGAAAGGGATTCTGATCTCAGCTGTACCATTGTAAAATATAGTTATATACATATTTCCATTGACATCAGTTAAATTTCTCTGGATTTTCATGGCTGTAACTGAGATCAATCTATTCAAAGCCCTACAATATCTCTTACTTAAATCCCTACCTGTTGTAGCGATTCTTTCTGGTGAAAGATGCGGGTAATCCTGTATTTGCATTTCAGATAGAAGTTTCTTTTTGCATAGGCCCATGATTTTCTTCACAACTCTCCTTTTCACACTGAATTTGTATATCTGTGCTCTCAGAAACTTGCAGGTAAAGCGAATAAAGGATTTGAGGACAGAGGACAAATTTCTTTATCCAGTGCTGGATAAAGCTTCTACGCTCTTCCTGCCACTGGTCCTGTCCTTCTCCATTGCTGCTTAATTTTGGTGCTCTTTACCCACCTGCTGTCTTGACTAGACAACTGTGCATGGGATGGCACTCCGGGCAGGGATAGTATGGTGCCTTGCTTGGGTTTCCATCAGGCACAAGCTAAAAGTAGTGTAGCATTCCCTGGGGATCCCAAATTAAGAGGCAGCTTCAGCTTATGCCAGTGTAGCTCCAAATGGGTAGGGCTTTTCACAAATCACTGTTCTTTGTAGGCAGATACCTTGGCAGTAGCTACTCCTTGCTTTTTATGTCATAGCTTAGCATTTGTCATGCTTGCTTAAGAAGTGAAAGCCATTGGAGCAATTTCCTCCTTCCTGAGGAAATTCAAATCTGTCTCTACTTCACCAAAACATCTCCTAACTACCGAAGAAGTCTTCCATCTTCTGCAGACCCTTCTTTTATTTTTGAACTCTTCAATATGCAAAGACAACAAGCAAGGCATTAGTAAGATGTTTGGGTCATGTGGTTAGAGCACTGGATCCAGTCAGAAGTTTGAGTTGCAGTTGTTATTACTAGAACTTGGGATTTGTTCATTCATTGCTTGGTGTAGTACGTTGAGTTATGCTGGAAGACTTCCTCTGCTGGATCAGTGCTGTTTTGTAAAGGTAGAGTAGCTCTTTACTGAAAAAAGAAAAAGTGGGTGTTTTTTTGGTTTTTTTGTTTGTTTGTTTTTTTGTTTTGTTTTTGTTTGTTTGTTTTTGGGTTTTTTTTGGTTTTTTTTTTTTTGTTTTTTTTTTTTGGATCATCCTTTTCTATGACTAAAATCTCACCTGTAAGATTCTGTATTTATGGGAAATTGTGATAGTCTCTTCCTTATGAACAGATGAGGCTGATGTGCAGTATTGCTTATGCAGACCTGATCTGGTCAATGGAATAAAGTTGGTATGTATCTGACAATCCAAGAGTTCCACAACTTGTATGAGCAGGTCATCTGGTGAATTTGTGATGCAGATTTTTGGCTGGTTTTCTGTTGGAGGTCTTGTATACTCTTGTATACTATTTTCTTTGGGAAAAAAAGATCAGATGTACAGAAATCATAACATTTCAAATTGCATTATGAGATGCATGTATTTGTTCTTACTGCACAAGGCACTTGCTGTAAAGTTACAGATTCACTCCCGAAGATCAGAAACGTACAAGTTTGTCAAATCTTTGATTGAGTTTGAATATTCTGGAGAAAATGTGTTTACCCTCAGAGTTAGGCCAGGAAAGGACTGAAATGTATACCTACATTCGGTAGTTTGTTTTCACTCTGAAACATTTTAGGTTTTGGGTAAATATTTTATTTTAACTGTGAAAGACTTATAGGACATTCATGACGTTTTGTGGTTTGATTGTTTTCCCATTTCATTGGAAGAAAACTATAACAAAATTTGTTTACAGAAATTCTTTCATTAATACAGTATTCAGGTAGCGTACAAAACTGTCACAAAAACAGGAAGTTCTGGGTACAAAATGCCTACATCAGCTTTCCCTCCTGATACCAAATCATGCCCATGTTGTTGTCAAGCATGTGCAGTTTGTGGAACAGTACTTAATGTTCATGTGTATGTACTTAACAGATGGTAGAAGAATAGTTTGAAAAACTAAAACTTTGTTAGTTGTTGAGAAAAGGGGACTTGATGTCTTTCTGATAGCAATAAACAGGAAAGGCATTCCTATTTTAGAAGGAAAAATTTTAATGAGTGAAATTTTTGCAGCAGTTCAAAAATATTGAAGTGCTGTATCATTGCAGATAGACTTTAAAGGTTGTCAGTGTAATTTGTTTTTTGCCATAGGTATATGGAAATGTCTCTGACTGTGCACCTGTATATTACGTAGTAAGCTTTTAGTTCCAGATTTGTTGGTTGGGCTTTGAATTTGCCTTTCTTGAAAGAAGTACCAATAATGAGTATGTTTTCCAGTTGTTCTCAGTATATATTTTGTACTAATACCCATCATACAAACAGGGGTTAGAACACAAAAATTCTTCAACTGAATATATTACAAAAATCAGTAACAGAGAAGATGCTGTCATATTTTACCATGTATCAGTCTGTTTCCTTAATTTCAGTGGGACTAATGAAAATATAAATTGTAATTGAGTCTGTTCAGTTGTCTGATTTCCCTAAAAGTTGTATTAGTTTGCTCTTTCATTAAAAATGGAAAAAAAAATCACTACAAAAACAATTATCCCTTTGTTTGAAGGTTCAAGCACAAGTGCGACATGCAAAACTTAACTTTGACAAACTGAAGACAGATGTCTGTCAGAAAGTGGATCTTTTGGGAGCGAGCAGATGCAACCTCCTTTCTCATGTTTTAACAACATACCAGGTATCCAAGGAAAATGTTGACCTGTGAGAGAATGTGTTCCTATTAATGTGGTTTTCTAAGATGGTTACCATGGCAATATTCAACTGTAAGTATATGTAACAAGTATTGGAGGGAAAATGTGAAATTTGCACTGAAAACAGATTTGTTTTAACATTGGCACTGAATTTTATCCTACCTTACAGACAACACTGCTTCATTTTTGGGAAAAAACTTCACACACGATGGCAGCCATCCATGAAAGTTTCAAAGGTTATCAGCCATATGAATTCACTATGTTAAAGGTAAGGAATATATAGATATATATGTCTGTCCAGTGATGACAAATGAGAGATTGTACAAGGATGTAGAAAGCACACATTGATATTTTGCTCATATATTGTCTGACAATTTTATCCCTGTCTTTTCATTTAAATACAGGTTTTCTCTTTAATGTCCTTCTGACTAGTAGGATCAAAAACTGCCTGTACAGTGCAGTGACTAAGGAATATTTTAAAGGAAAACATTATTAAGGGCTGCACTAAAGTATGTGTTATAAATGCTAAGTGCGATTGTGTTTGATTATTCATCCAGCAGAATTAGGGATTTATGTTGCTGTCCAAAATCTCACAAGCAAGTTAATACTATTTTGCCTTTGCATATGTTTTTCACACTCTTTAAGAACACCTTTTTTGGACTGAGTATGAATAAGT
Source organism: Climacteris rufus (assembly GCA_013398175.1). NCBI lineage: Eukaryota > Metazoa > Chordata > Aves > Passeriformes > Climacteridae > Climacteris > Climacteris rufus. Next base: position 274,343 of record VZRZ01005116.1, on the reverse strand, counting down.
GGATGCTCAGGGTTTCCACCTCTGTAATTACTTTTTAACCCTTTACTGGGAAGTACTGTTTTGCTTGACCTGTGGTATTTGCTGATCCTTTGTAAACTTTCAATATGGCATATATGCAATATCTGACTGAAATCTGAGCTCTGAGTTTCACCAAGTATCTAAAAATAATCACTAAGCATTGTGTGTTTTCCTGGTCGTGCCTGTCCCTGCGTATGAACTTTCTTTGCATGTTGCAATTTGAGGCTCAATAGAGGAATGGGAAAACAGTGAAAAACTTCATTAATCTTCCAGTTATCCTCATAGATGTCTTTGTGCTGTAGTTACTTTGGGCAATGCAGTAACTACTTGATGGCTACTCTTCGCACAGGAGAAGAATAAGATGTGTTCTGATGGAAGGGTTGCCATGGGTAGGTGAGTTAGGAACAAACAGCATGGAGCAAAGCCACTCTTTGCTTGGATAGACCAAGCCAGTTTGAAAATGATTAGAATTCATAGCCTCCATCCATGAATTGCTTGTGCATATGATATGTACAGGGGGAAGTTGGGCTGCATTATGCCTTATAGCCTATGGCTACCCCTTAGCTCCTGGAAAAAAGGCACCTGAAGGTATATGGTATAGTTCACGCAGACTACAAACTTGTCTGTACATGACTACACTGTATTTAAAGATGTTTTCTAGATTCTGGGTTGGGAGGGAGCACTTTCTGAACTTTGCATTAAGAGCTTGTGGAGACTGTAACTTCTGCACCTTGAAACATCACAACAGACCAAACACAAATTTCAGGCTCAATCCTTTCTGATTGAGGAGGTTTATGAACTGTTTCATCTTACCCAGCTTCTGAAGAATCCTCTCTTCCAGGAGAAGTCCTCATTGGCTATGAACATAACTCTAAGCTTCTTTCTTGCATAGTCCACATCATGGAAGATAGGTTTTAGCCAGAGTTTACAGTCAGATTTCAGGAGACAGTTGGGCATAGCTGTCTTGACATTGCTAGTAATTGTCTTTAGACTCACCAGTTAAACTCCAAACCAGAGAAGAAACCCCTTTACTTCCCCCTTCCCATTTCAGCCTGGGTTTAGCATGGCCAGAGTTCTGCTCAAGAGCCTGGGCACCATGCTGGTGGGCTCTTCTATTAACTTTGCAACGTTAAAAGGTTTCTGAGGGTGTTTTTATCTTTGCTTTAATACAAAACTATTTCAGTCTCATTTGTATAGGTAGCTGGTATTGTTGCTGGATATTTATTCTTTATGCTCTTTTATGTCTTAAAATTTTATTATTTCAACAAGACATATGAAGTTTCAAGACATAAAGTAGCATTTGAATACCTTGTAGAGAAACTTGTAGAAAAATGCACCTCTTTTGGATTGCTAAGTACCCTTGTGATGGAGAATGAGAGACATTTGGGGATGAATTTCCTCCTGTGAAACTTTTCACTATGATTCAAATTTGAAATTAGGTTGGGAATCTGTGATAAATACCATCTATTTAATTAGCATTTCCTTGAAGCAATTAGTAACTGTAAAAATGGTTGTGAATATTACAATGTGTTTAGGATGCCACCTGACTTTGTTATGAGAATCTTAACCATTTATATTGCTGACCTCCTACACTGAAAAGAGGTGATTTTCTAGTTTTGCATTGATATGTATGCTGATAAAGGATGCTAATCAGGAGGTACTTTTAAACTATAGAATTTCATGTAATTCTGTGCTTTCAGAAAACAGCTGTTCAGAAGTAAGACTATGCTACTGGCTTTTAGTATCAGTTTTTTATTTCTTTTCCGCTAGAGTGTGGGATTATTTTCTATACCAAAGTCTTCTCCATGATCTCTTTTACCCAACTGTTAGTTTCTGTTCATTTACATTAAATGATTGCTAAGGGGATTAAATCAAAATCTGGTGCCTGCATCAGGTGAGATTATGTTGCCTAGGAGAATAGATGTCTGCTGCTACTTCAGGTGCATTACTAGGGTAAGTGACCTCTGCTTGTCACTTCCGACGGGTGTGGTGAGTCCCATCGCCTCTGCTACACCTGGGTGTGGAATAACAATAGCTGGTTATGGTTAGGGAACTGATCCCTACCAGTCATATCATATGTTCATGCCAGAGTAACTATATATTAAAAAGGAGCTGCAAACTAATTTTACATTGAGGTTACGTGGTATCATTTTTTAATGAAAGTTTAATTAAAGTGTAGTAAATAGCCATAGCTGACCTAAGGTAGTGTAGTCTCTGATGAAGAAACTTTTGGTGTAAAAATGTACGCAGTGAAGATGCCAGGTCTGTTGTTGACTTTATGCATTAAAATATGCAATTAAAATATATAATTGCTTAAAATACACATAAAGTATTGCAGTGTGACCACTTCTACATTTAATTGGGACTTACTTCTTTTAGAATATTTTTCCCTATGTTGTATCACAAAAGGGCTCTTTCTTAAATGAAAATTTTGAATTTGATGCTTGTGAATCATTTTTGTCTTTTATGATTCCATAAAAGACAAAATCTTGCTCATACAAATTAAAGTGAATTAAACTAAGCATACATGAATGTAGGATTAGTGTTTTACTTTAGAACAAGACATTAATACAAATCAGTATTTGACGTAGATGTAGATTGTCTTACTGAAAACTTAAGAGGTGTTATGTACTAGAAAATTGCGGTTTGTGTTTTGTAGTATAAATACATATTCTTGTACCAGGTTTACCTCAGGAAAGAGACTGAAATGCCTTTCAGGATTGTTTCTGGAAAGAAAACATTGTCTTTAGAGATTTTTGCCAGATTCCCTTAATGAAAAGCAGCCCATTTGTTTTCTTTGCTTCAGGGTATATCTGGAGAGCAGTATAATTGTGCTATTGCAGCTGTATTTCCTAACTCTGAGTTTTATGCTTGATGAAAGATGATTATAAATGGGCTAACAACTCTATGTATCGTAATGTGAAAGTATCTGTTACTGTATCCATAGCTGTAATATCACAGATGATGGGTTACTGCTTTGGTAAAGCCTTTAAGGTTTCATTGTCTTGAAATTAACATATATCAAATTAATTCAAGCTTATTTCAGGGGCTGCTTTTCATGGATAATACCTCTTTCTGGTTTCTGTTACAATTTATTTGCTGTAGTTACTTAATGACTTTTGAGTTGCATTTTTTACATTTAAATGCTAGAATACCAAACCTCCTCAAAAGTTCGTATGAGCCTAGAAACAGTAATAGCCCTGGTAAGGGAGTCAAAAGGCCTAAATCTCAGTGCATCTGTTTATTTCTGTGTAAAGTGGAATGCTTCTGCCTGAGCTCCTTATACAGAGGACTCCTTTGGAGTACTCTGTCCAAACAGGTACTACAACACTGTTGCCTTCTGCTGAGCTCTGCTGTAGTCTGGTACCCTCCCTTCTTTCTGTTTGTCACACCATGACTTTAGTCACAGACAAGATTGCCTATGATTTTGTATCTCTGAGGGTCTTGGGGAGGTTTGGTATTTTTTTTCCTGATGAATGTTCGTGAGGAAGTTCTGAGACAACCTGCTTTTCCTCTTCCCTTTTGGCCCATCCCCCACATGAAATATATGCAAGTTTTTGTCTCCTCAGTGATATTGCACTTCTTCATGAACACTGTGACATCTTGGGGTGTATCCCTGTCTCCTGAAAATGCCCTTAGCTTAGTTTTTCTCTGATTTTTCCTCAGTCAGCAAGAAGTGCATTAGTTGTCCAAGGCACTTGGGAGGAACTGTGGGTGAGCTGAGTGCAATGTCAACACTGGTGATTTAGCTGCAGAGGGCAGGTTTTATGTGCAGTCCAGATGATCTTGGCTTGACTTAAAAGGAGCCCAGATGCAGGTGAAGGAATTTAGTGAGTGAGTAGTAGTCAGCCTCAGAACAGAGCCTGAGCTGTAACTAGAGTTAACTCTACAGTGGAGCAACCCCTCATCAGCTTGGATATTTGGTCAGAGTACTGGGAGCAAGCAAAATGTCACTGGGTTATTTTTGGTGTTAGAGACAGACCATCAGGAAGAGTGAATGACTTGCTCTGCTAGTGTGTATGGTCTTCCTGTGATTTTTGTAGTAAAATATAAGTTAAAGAGGTAGAAAGGTAGCATTATAAATATGCACACATATCTGGTGTGGCTCACAACAAAACCCATGCTAGTCCATGTGAGCAGCCGTGAAGTTACACATCTGTCTGCTCTGAGCAGCAAAGTCAAGGCTGCATCCAACTGAAGTGTTCTTGCTTTTTTCTGAACTCAGTCTGTGTCTTCATAACTCTGTTTAATCTACACTTTCTAGATGGTGGAACTTCTTCTCTTTTTCTGATGTAGCCTGAAACCATTAAGAGAATATCATGGTTTCATTTTTGTGCCTGCTGACAGTAGAGATCACATTACTGTGGGTTCATGTTTAGAAAATGGTTGACAGTGTTTTTTTAACATTCGGTGTCATTTCATACCCATGCTCTAGCTTTTTTTAACTTTTTGAAAAGATACCTCAGTTTGTAGTGCACCTCAGGATGTGGAGTAGAGGAAGGTGGGGGTGAGGAAAATTATTTCATTATTTGCTATCTGATTTAGAGAAAATATTGTCAGAATGAATTTGTTACGTTGAATTATAGCATCGAAATACAGCTGCTGATTTTTGACAATTTTTATTGTAATCTCCATTGAAAGTGAAGCTGTATTTCAGAGCTATGTTTGTTTTCCTAATACAGGAAATAGTAACTGCCATTATTGTCATGCTGTTTCCTTCCCAAGGTACTTGTGAACTCTGTTTCTATATGCTGTTTCCGTGGTTTGGTCACAGCCCTTTAAATATGGATTTCCTGAAACACTAATGAAGGAAGCATCATAAAATATAGGTCCTTAAAGAAGGATGTTTAATTCCCTATATTTTTCTTTATAAATATGCAATTTTCTTTAACTTGTATGATTAGGCAGTGTTTAAAGTAGTTCTGTTTTTTGTTAAAACCTTTACAGCCTTTTTGGGGTGAGACCAGACCACCACAATGTTTCACCATCACCTCCTGATTATAGTGGACTGTGTGTCCTATTGTAAAGGTGTTCAGGGTTGTTCAAGTGCCCAAAGCAGCACAATCCCTATAATGCAGAGTTGGCTGTCTTTTTCTACACTGCACTTTTGTGCCAGTATAGTGTATATTTTTATGGATTCAAACTCTAGTCCAGGCCTTCTTGCAGTCAATGGAATAATTCCCATCAATTTTAATATCATGAGAAGTGCAGTCTAATCAATACCCAGCACAAATGCAGGTAAAGGGTGACAGTCATACACAGGTGATCTAGCTGAGCTGGCTGGTGTCCTTATTCAGTGTCTGAGAAGTGCACTTACATGCAATTCTGGTTAGCACTGTTAGAGTGTCAAAAAAAGTGGCAACCACAGAATAAGGTAAATTTCTTTAATGCCTTTCTTTATTATTGCAGCTTTTGTGATCCTCCATCTTTTGACCATATCTGCAGTGCTAAGGGTGCTTATGACAAATTAATCAGCAGTTCTAGATAGAATTAACTTAGGAGATGGAGGAAAAAAAGCAACTGTAGTACATGACAGATCAGTAGGTTTAGTTTCTAACACACTGAAGGGTAGATTTCTCACAGACAAGTACTGAACCTGGAGAATTCCAGAAACTGGAATGCCCCTTCTGGGGACTTCTCTGTCCTGGTTAACAGGACAGTGCAAACAAGATCTGCAGCATGTCTGGGAACACTTTTCTTGTGACAGATGGGTTGGGCACTCTTAAGTTTTATTCAGTAGATTAGGCCATGTTTTTTTTGTTTTGTTTTACTTTTCTCATGAAACATGGTAATGTTTTGTTCACATTCCAGATGTAAAACCACTACATTTGGTGGGGCATGAGGAGAAGTTGGGGTGAGATGCACAACTATGACTATCAGGACAACATAAATAAATGTAATTAAAAATGGTCAAGACTATTCACATGAAACATGGTTTTATTTTTCAGAAACTGAGATGGACTTTAGAAAAAGGAAATTTTTTTGACCTTCACAGCAAAACCATTTGATAGAGACAAATATTTACATTGCTGACATCTGCTATTACTTAATTACTGTGTTCATTTGTATTTCATACGGGATTCCTAATTGACGCATAACAGTGACAATATGGTCATAAATTTCTCACTTCATAGAGTCAGTCTATATTGCTTGTTCACATGTCCAAATTTTGGTTATAAAAATGGTGACCATGACAAACTGCATGTTGTTACCTTGTAGCACAGCCCTTTAGATTGCAAAGGGAGAGTAGGGTTTCATAATACCACACCTGGCCTCTAGCAAACTAATCATCCAAGATTTTAACCCTTGTTTGCAGATTCAGGGTACAAGCAGTATCTTCCCACTACCTCTGCAGTTGCCAAGTTTGTGTGAATAGTTGTGAAGGAAAAAGGAGAATAAATAAGAAAAGAAACAGTATAGGCTGAAAAAAACAGTTGTAAAGAATTCATTTTTCTCATCTTAAAAAAAAAAAAAAAAAGAAAAAGGAATAAAAAAAGAGGGAAACCGCCAAAACAGCAAAGCAGATATCATCATTGCCTGCTTTGCACGTGGTATAGGTGGTTTTACTCAGAAATATGGGATATATTTACTTAAAAATATTTGTTTAGAAATAGAACATGATTTTAGAAGTAGCCAAGTGTCACCGTCATTAGATAAAGGGTGTTTGCAGACTCAATTTGAATGAGTATGTTCTTGCATTTTTAATTCTGCTGGTGTGCGTCAGATATAGTTGTAATTAATCATTCTTGGTTAATTTCTCTTGGTTTTGTAATCAGGTTTGGTCTTAAATGACACACTTGTGCTTCCCTGATTCTAATTTGTTTTCTTCTTTACATTTGTATTATGGTTATGATCTAGAGCTTGCAAGATCCTGTGAATAAACTAACAGAAAAAGCAGAAAAGGAAGACCAACAGATTGAGAGCACCAATTCAGTGGGAGATCAGCAAAGTCAGTAAGTGACATGTCCTATATATTAAAATGATAAGTATTTTCTCTGTGATCTGATTTCTGTCACCAAATATAAGTAGAAATGTAGGCACAGCTAGTCTCCTTCTGCTGGTTAGCTCAATACAGAAATTCCTGAAATGCTGTAATGTGCACCTGAAAAGACTAATAAACTTTATGGTGAAATTAAGAGCTTTGTAAAGGCCCATAAAACACTTATGTGTTTTTCATCTTTCCTAGGTGCTGCTTTATTTTTTTCAGCCTTTGCCTCATTTTATCTTTATTGAAAGAAATGATAAACAACTATACATGGGAGCGGATAAATGAGCATTGTATTTCTCCTTTCAGCAGCATCTCCTTTCACCTGGGAATAGGATATAGATTACTGATTGCTCCGAGCAGCGATTCATTTTTGTAATGTATACAGCATCAGTTAGTAATCCAATGAAGCAGTAGGTACTTAGTATAAAGTACATCTAAGTGAGCTGATGTTGTTAAGTTTTGAGTTACCTGTAGCTCTGAGCGGAGGGACTTATGAATGGACTGCTGTGGGGAGAGGAGAACAGGAGAAAGAGATGCGATCCCTGCCCTACCTGACTGTCAGGATTCAGTTGCCAGGAGATGCAATGTTGATATAATCCTGCTGCCACCTGTTGTTTTGACTATCCCTGCTTAAATGAAGCACCAAGCAAAGGATCAGTTGTCAAAAAGCAGAGAACAGCTTGACTGATAGTGAGTTTTGCATGGCTATTTATAATAATAGATTTTAAAGAGTTCAGGTTTTCAGTCCTTTTTCTTGTTTCAGTTCAGAACCACTGACCAAAACCAGTTTATAAATTGGTCAGATTTGGTGCTATTGAGATTAGAAAGGACTTGACCAAGTACTCTTTGGCAGGTGGTTGTCTCTACAGTGCTTCCTTCCTTCTGTTGCATCTCGTGTGACAATAACAGAGAATTTAATAAATAACTCTTTTTCTCAATGTTGAATATAAAGTTCTAGAATGAATGCATGATTTGTGCAAGATGTGTGCATTGGCACCTACGAGGAAATGCATCAGATGCCATGTCGTGGTGGTACTTGTGTTTATTTATGGTTTATCTTTGTCCTTGTCTGGCATGTAACTGAGGAAAAAAACGTGTCACTGTTTTGCTGTCTAAAACCATAAACAGGCATCTAAGATTTGAGAGGAATTACACAAAACAAAGCTTTTAAAATCCTCAGGAACTTCCCATTCACAGTAAACATTCATTATATTAGAATTTGGCCTGAATCTAATTTTCCTCTACCACAAGCCTACCCCCAAGAGCAGGGGAGGTGGCTCTTTCTGTCCTGTCACTAGAGGATAGGAGGAATGTGCCTATACAGTCCTTTTCACCACCATACCAGCCTTGTGGCTGCTTCATTCCCTGCTCTTCGAATGGCTTTACACAGTAGTGTTAGAAAGTATGTATTCTTCACTGAAGAGATCACCTTTATGTAAGAATTGCACGTAAACTACCCCTTTTTTTTTTTTTTGCTGTTGAGAGCTTTTTTCATCAACACTGCTGATCTGGTTTTTTTAGAAATCTGCTGACATCGGACAAAACTCACCTTTTTTAGGGGGATGGGGAGGAGAGGACAGTTGTGGCTCCTTCATGACGGTTATGAAAGACCAAATGTGGAAAAGAAGAATGCACTATACATTTCATTACAGATTTAGTAAGACTAAAAATGGAATGTGGTAGGTTTTGATAGTTCAACGTAATTTTCATTTTCTGCCAGTGAAATAATGAAAGGTATCAACAGACCAGCAAATGCAAGAGTCCATCTGTTATTACTGTTTATTTGTTACTGATATGAATCTGTAATGATTTGACTGAAAAGAGGAAATGTATTGTTATTTTAGAACCTTAGAATTATTTTCCCAATTTTTTTTCTTATTCTTTCGTATTAAGGTTGATTTCATTAGATGAGGAGAGCCATACCAAGGAATCGAACTATTCAGGTATTTTATTTCACATTACCATAACTTCGTATGTGCTGTGTAATACTTGTCTTTTGGTTTTGTTTGTTTTTTGTATCAGCTTCAATCAGCAAATCCCTACAAATGCATAAAACCCAAGGCCAGGAAGATCTGTTAAAACTCATCTCTTACATGTTACATCCCACTGCACTTCATTCAGTCATTCTCAGATAGGTCAAAAGGCTTGTGTTCCAAAGCCCAATTCTTATATGGGGCATGTACCCTTCAAGAAAGGGATCTACAGGTTAGAAGTGTTGAGGCAAAGGAAGTGGGACAGTTAACTTGCTAGTTTATTCCAGTGATTAAACTGTACCCTGTGAAAAATTTGAGGAATTCAGTGGAACTTCTGCCCAAAAGCCAGGCAAGGTTGTATTCAGCTGCTGACAATGACTTTATGGGTTGTTACTGTCCAGTGATACAGCCAGGCTCCAGTTGGAGCTGTGCAGTGAAAAAAAGGGAGGCAATGGACACGTGACAGAAAGGGAAATTCTGACTACATACTAAGGAACAAGTGCTTGCAGTGAGGTTGAGGAAGTGCTGGAAAAAGTGGAGTCTTCATCTCTGGATTTCTTCAAGATGATCTAACTTTTTCTACTAAACTACTGGAGAATAATCTTAATATGTTGTACTTTATCCTCCATGAAGATACTTAAAAGGTACTACATGAAAGTCAGGACTGCTGTCAAATCTTTATTTCGCTAGGTTGATTGTATTGATGTCTTGAAAACATCATCTCGTCTTTTATTTTTGAAGTTTTTGTTTCCGTTACACTTTACAACATCCCTTTTCAAATATGAAATACATAACTGGACGAGAGATTTCTGTTGTTGTTCTTAGCTGTTTCTAGAAGGTAAAATCACGTTTCTGTATCCAAGAAGGATATCTCATTTTGCTGCAGCATCAAGTTCAAAGCTCATATTTGAGTTCATTGTTTACAAAGACTTGGTGCATTTTAGTCACAGCTTTCCAGGACTCATTTGTCCTTCCTACATCATGGTTTATATTCCTTATTCCTAGAGGTATAACTGATGACTTGGTGGTATTAAATTCTCCCAGCTCTGGCTACAGAAACTGAATGACTGGACTGACTGACCACCTCTAATAGTCTGTTAGTTGTTTGCACAATTTTTTCAAGACTGATTTTGTGTTTACTTCCAGATGACTGCTAAAGCCATTGAATAGCAATGGATAAAACAGTAAGCTTTGCAGATCTAAACTAGAAACACTTCTACTTTGCAATTATTTCCCCTAACAATGTGTTTTTGACATCTGTTAGTTGTCACGTTCCTAATCCATTCAATATGTTCATTATAGATGTTACGCAGTGCTAACTTTTAAACTGGATGGCCATGCAGTGCAAAGTCAAGTTGTTTCTAAACAAACATCTTTACTGAAAAAAAGCTCATAGTTTTATCAAAGAATTAAATTAGCTGAGTGTTTTTTCAACTAGGTCTGCTTTCCATAAAAACAACAGTAAATTATTATAGGAGCATTTATTATGCTCATGTTTTTTTGCTGAATCCCATACTGAATGGCATTCTGGTAATGTTTTAACTCAGCGTAATGGTGATCTACCAGCCCATAGTAACTTAAAATTACTCGAGTCATCCTTTTTAATTATGGTTGTTATTTTTGTGGTTTTTGTAATAATGACACAATATTAGGATTTTTCCAGTGTTTTGAAGTTTCACCCATTTAGCAATTAATTAGATCAGATACATCTTTGACAAGATATTTTAGTATTCATGGATACAAAATCTGACTTATATTTTCTTAGCAGATGTTTTCTAGAATCTCAGTTACTTATGGACTGTAAAATATTTCACCATGATATAAGTACCTTATTTTGTCTCTTTCTCCATCATTCCTAAAAGGAACTGAAGTGTTTTGAAATACTTCTAACTGCTCTTCTAATTTTTTTCCATCTCCATACACTAGCAGGTCTGTGCCATTGCTAAGATTTTTTTTCTTAAACGACCCTGTATGTTCTAAAGTCTAACAGATATAGAGCTTCTAATGAGGGATCTGTGTTTCTTCTTCATTTTCCTTGCCAACTACTTCTACTTCATAACTTCCATTTTTTTTTATGATTTGTTCCTCATTTTCCCTTGCGATACTATGGATGTCTTTAAGATTGGCTCCATCATGTTTACCGCTCAGCTAAGGCAGGTTTTCAGGAAACAGTTGTACCATTTTCATTATAGAATTCTGGCCATCCAAGTCCCACCTGTCATAAACTTCTCTTTGTGATTTTCTTTTCCCCTTTGACAGTCAGTTTAGGGTTGGGGTTTTCCCCTTTAGCCTTGTGCACTGTGCTTTTATGAAAGCATCATGTATGTTTGTTCATGTGTGTTTATCCTTCTCCTATCTATATAGAGTGTAATCTGAGGCGATCATGGGTTCTTAAATGATCAGCTGATTCTAATGTTGGTAGCACATTTATGTCCTAGCAAAACCTTATTATAAAGATAATACTATACAAACAGCAAGCTGTTCTGTTTCATTTAGTTCTGAACACACCTTGAAGTTTCTCTTGGAAGGGATTGGCAATTCTTTTGAAAGCGTTTGGGATTGAATTTTTATTCCCCAATAGAGAATTCTATTTCACCTTTCCAACCTCTTGTGTGAGGCTTTCAGCAGATGGGCCTTCCAGTTCTGGCAGTGCTGTGGCCAAACCCTTCCTTTGCCTTTAGAGTTACAGACTTATCTGTCTAAGAGCTAAATTTCCTCAACAGTTAATGAGGGAGAGAAAGGCATATTCAGCAGTAACTCATCCCTCTTGTTTTGCTACATGGCTTAAATGGGATTAATCACTTGAGGAGGTATCTTTCCCTTCAGTGATAAATGGAATCTAGATGGTTGTTTTATCTCCACATCTCATCTAAGAAACTTGCTGAGAATTTAAGTGCTGTTTTGTTACGTCTGATAGCCTATAACTCTCAGCTATACATTTTCCCTCCTATTGGTCTTAGTCCATTTATTTCCCTGTAGAGGAGATGCTGTTACTTATATCTTGACTTGGCATACTTTGGATGAAAATTCCTTTTCCCTATTCCCACAGTTGGTGTCATGAGGAAGAACACTTTGTGAGGAAGACAGTTTAAAGAGTGACAAGGTCTGGCACTTTTGTGCGCTCTCCTGGCCTAGAGTACGGGCCTCTAAAAGACGTGTCTCTGCTGCTAGAGGACAGGAGAGCCACGTCTGATTCTTGCAGTTGTCTCAGTTGGGCGCATTCACCCTGGAGAGGGGTATAGCAGGCAGGGACTCAAAGGAAGATCCCCTTCAGAAATTTTCCTCACTTTGAAGTGCTTGTACATTGGATCTTTCATCCATGGTGACCAGGCTCATTTTAAACATGACTCATTTAAAATATGAATACCAACATCCATTGCATGTTGATCTTATAGTGACGTTGTTTATAAGCATGGTTTCCTGCCAAGTGAAATTTGACATGTTTATGGATCTTGATTGCAGCTGATGATGGCAAGGATGTCATCTCCACATTACAAGAAAATTGTAACCACAAGCAGAACTCAGGTGAAGAGACTTAAAAAAACTACCTTTACATGTGTACGTACTGATTGTCAGTGTACTGCAGATCTTCCTTTCTTGCTTTTAATTTTTCTTTTTTTTCTTTGTTTTTTTTTTCCTTAGGTGCTATAGATGACTTATTAGACCTGCAACCTGAAGAAAATGGTATGTCATAATTGTGCTTGTCTGTTCCATCTGTTTCACCTGCTTTTCAGTCGTGGTCATCAAGTATATTTTTAGTCTTAGATCTTAATTTCTTTCACAGTCTGAAAGGCTGAATTGAATTATTCATCTGCAGTATTTAAACAGTGTTAAAGGAAAATCAGCCAAGTTATAATAATAATAAACTTAACTGGGAATAAAATGTTTTGTACCAGATAATCCAAGGTTAGGTAGACTGGACTATCCTGTTTGCCCAGCTGAAGTAGGCTCCACTGTAAACCTTACCCCTCCTATAACATTACACACATTTTTCATTTTGGATCTTCAGTTGTCCGACTCCTGCAATACTCTAGTAACGACAAAATTTTGTGTTAGAAATGTACATACCAGAAATAAATGATCAAGTCTTCTTAAAACTATATAAGAACTGCTGACTTCTTTCAGACAGAGTTAGTAAAATCCACTGTGCTGTCCTTATGCTTCTGTGAGATCCATGGCAGCTCAAGGGGACGTATTGTCAAGGAGACGTATTAAGTATCTGGGTAAAAGTTTTGTAAGTTTTCATGAAAAGTCAGAGTATTGTGTGCAATTTTTCAATTGCTGTTCACTCATATATCTCAGAGGAATGAGTAAAAAAAACTTCAACAACAAAAACAACTGTGGCAACTCAAAAAGCAAATGAAGCAAAGAAAAAAAATCCCTTTGTGTGGTTTAGCCAGTCAGACTGAGAGCGTTTGGGGTATTTAAGACACTGCCTTCACAGTAGATAAGGACATTTGCAAGCACCTTTACTTTGGTTTTGCCATGAGCAGTGTCTTGCACTGCAGGGAAATTATCCGTGTGGGGAATCACCAGTGAAGGGAGACACAGGGACAGCTCCTTAGATGGCTGTGCAGAAGCAGCCCTAATGTGTGGACGGAGAAGGCAACAATGACTTTCTTTTCTGTAGTTAATAAAAAAGATCAGTGCATGTCTGATTGTGAACTTTTTTTCTTCTGGTTTTCTTCTTACTCAGTTCCATTCCTTGCTGGGCCTTCCCCAGTGGAGATACAGATAATAATAATAATACAATTATTGCTCATACAAGCTTAGCTGTGTCACTTAAGAGGCTTTTTTTAAATTTAATCAAACAGGTAAATCAATTGGAAAACTGTTTTGGGGTGTGTGCATCGGCTAAGGGTGGCTGTGACACTGTTAAAATATCTGCCATTTGCCCTAATTTTACACACTAGTTAGCTTTAGGCTAATGAATATTGTATTACTTGAAGTGAAGCAGTATAGTTAGAGGTACGCTTTCATGTGTATTTCAGAAGGAAGTCTTTATCCTGTGTTGTTGATCATGTACTGTTGTAAATATTTTTAGTTTCACTTCCCTTTTCTTTTTTAATAGTGAAATGAGGTATGTTTACAAAGGAGTATGAGCATTGCTAGAGGCTTGTTCAAACAACTACGAAAAGAATATAGTGACATTGTTCTTTCAGTGTTTTATTGGAAGTTTTGGATTTTTTCATGGGCATTTATAAGGCTGGGGCAGCATGTGCAGGCAGAAGAAAGGATTTTGACTGAAAATGGGCAGTGAAAACAGAGACAGGAAAAGAAGTAATAGAAGATTTACGGGTAAAGTGAGAAAGTTCATATCATTCTAGTAATCTAGCAGAACTACCACATGAGTAATATCTCGGTAAGCAAGGCTGGTTTCTAGATAACCTTTATTGCAAACAAGGGTAAAACTTGCTACTGCTGCTTACTCAGGGCAACCTGAGCCTAAGCACAGCCTCTCCTGCCCTGCCGTGGGTGCACGGTCCCCACAGGAAGATCAGGAACATTGCAATGCCATGAAATGTGTCGCTCCTCCCATATCTGGTGGTTGTACACCCTGCAGCAAGGCCTGACTGCTTTCACGTATAAAGTTCTATGTTGTACTTGCTGCTGAAGTCAAGATGGGGCTCCTGCAATGGTTCCCCAGATGAAACTGAGCTCTGCTCTGAGCTGTGCTGCTGCATTTGTTCCGTTCCAGGGCACTTGTGGTTACGTGTGGTGTTGGGCCGTAGCAGATCTGCTACAAATGCTGCTCTCTTTGCAGCTCCCCCTGCAAGTTCATGAAGGGGCTTCCTGAAAGCAGCTTTGAGATGGTGATGCCCCATAGAGATCAGAGTTCTTAGGAGTCTTTGAAATAGCAGGTGTGTTCTCCCTACAGGAAGATTTACCCCTCTGCCTCACCTGCTGAAAAACTTGGGGGAATTGGAGGTACTTGAACAATGTTAATATTCTTTGCTCTTTATCTGAAGATGGGAAAACAGCCTGACAATTCATGAGAACAAATTGTTTTCTATGGTATTTTAGTTATAGTCTAGTGGGAACATCAGGAGAATTGACGTGTTTCTAATGTTTCTATTTCTGATTTTTAGGCCCTGTCAGGGAGTACAGAGGTATATAAAAATGTGAGTTAGAAAGGAGCTGAATCTCACAGCTGACTTCAGTAACAAATAAAATAATTTTATTGTGTGTTGGTTTATTTGTTTCTTAGTATGTAGGTGTGAGTGCTGACGCATGAGCTTATTTTAAAACCCAGTTTTGTGCTTTTTTTCCTCCTCTGACTCAACTTCAACCATTTCATTAGAAATTATTACATGTATTACAAGGAGACTTTGCTGAGAAGGTGGTTGAGTTTCAGCTAAATGGCCTGTTGCAACCACTGTGCTACTGTCCATATTTTATTACAACCCAAAAGGGTTAAAAACATCTTTGTAAGTTGAATGCAACTTGGAGCGCTCAGCTGATCTACCCAAACTTTGGAAAACTGAAGTTGCTTCTGTGCCTTACTACAAGTTTGAAACAAGCATAATTAGTATAAACTGATCTGGATTTCAGTAATGTAACATTATCAGCCTTGTTAACCACCATTCCTGTGATCTGCAGGCTCCCACAGTGGAGCTCCAAATGTTTCCAAATAAATTAAAACTTAGGGGGTCCTTGATAGTTCTTTAACTTTCCAAATATTTTCGAAAAGAATTATGATCCTGGTTACTGGTTTTATGTATTTTATATAACTATTTAACATTTCTAAAATAGGAAAACATCATTTTTAAGGAGAAGTGGCTCAAGTGATCTAAGAGCTTCTTCAGCTGCAGTTCTGGTGCTGGAGAAACTAGCACAGGGAATCAAAAGGAAAGTGAGCCCCAGTTATTTCTCTGCAGCTTATGAGAAGAAAAAAAAAATACTACAGCATTGAACAGTATAGAAATCTCTGTGATAGAGTAACCTTTTTTCATGGGAAAATACTCCTGTAATTCAAGCATTGGTCTGAAGGTCATAAGGGTGATCTTAAGTATGTTCTCACAAAATTCTAGAAGAAACCCTAAGTCTCACTTTTTTTCAGTTTATACCAATCTGTGGTTTTTTGAGAGTTTCATGTAATGTTTCAAGAAGCAACATAAAAGTAGTCTTTTCCAATTATTTAAATATTAGATTATGTAATGATTTTGGTGTGTTTAATAGATTTTTAAGCATAGTTGTAGTAGTATTTTTAATGAGAAGTGAGTCTTAACAGCCGTGAGGTTATCTAAGATAGTCAAGGCATTATTTGTTGCGTAAGGTATAAACCCAGATGTCCAAGAGAATTGAGTCTAAAGGAGAAAACAAATATTCATGCAAAAATATTCCATGTCACTTAACACACAAAACCTGGATTGGCTGTTTTTTAAAAAGTTCCTTCTCTGTCTAAAAAAAAAATTGCTTCTCTCAACTCTCTTGTTCTGAGACAGCTTCAAAGGAAAAGTTTGTGAGATCCTTGGAGCCAGAACCTGGTGATAAGGATGACATGGTATTACTGAATGAGATCCTCAACGCTTCCTCCCTGGATGAGGGGGAATTCAGCAAAGAGTGGACAGCTGTTTTTGGACAGGCTGCTGATCTCACCATGAACTCTTCAACTAGAGATGGGGAGAACACTTCATCATCTGCAGTACCAGCCCCATCAGGCTACTTACCCTCGCAGCTGCTAGACCAAAACATGAATGACTTGCAATCGTCCTTGCATGGTGAGAACTCATCTTGTTCTGTCAGTATGCTGGGGCTGGGTTTTAGAGTATGGTTTTCTGGTATGTAGAAGTGTGGTGAAAGTTTATATTGTGCCACAGCTGCAGAAACCCTGAAGTTAAAGCAGAATATGGCATGGAGAAAAACGTGTAACTTACTTATTTTTCTAGCCCTCCTCATCCAGTGTTTGAGAATTAAGTACCCAAAACCTAAAGTCAAGATTACTGTCTTGAATGTTTTCGTTGAGCTTCTTGAAATGTTCTGTAGGCATTTGAGATAATTTTTCTTTCCTGAAACAGAAAACCTGTTTGAGTGGGTTTTACTGTTTAAATCACAACTGCTGTCTCCGTTAAGGGACCAAGGAACCAAAAGTAATTAGTGTATTTTGTCTGGGGATACTGTTTTTAAACAATGTAGTGAACATAGTTGCTTTCATTCTTTTCTTTTTTTTCCCCTTTTTTTCCCAAAGCATCCTGTACCATTGCATGTAGGGTTATGGGTGAGGTAGAATGAGTTGTGTCATCCTAGCAACCAGATAAGTGAATTTCTAGCAGGCTGGTTACTGATGCAGATCTTTCTCTCTTCTTTGTTCTATGCAGTTAATTCTCTTGGCTTTTCCAAGCTACTGCTGGGGGAAAGAAAAGAGGGCAACTAGGGCAGAGCTTTCCTGCTTGCTGCTTTAGCCTTGAGGAGGGAAGGGAGGAAGGCAGGCTGGTGATGAACAGCCAACAGCACCTACCTTTGCCCTGCCTTTAGTCTGGCTGGATTTCTTGTAGGGCTTTGCAAGCTGGAGGAGGACCTTGCCTTTTCGGGCTCTGTCTCAAGTCATTTGAATCTCATATGGGGAAGAGTGATCTAGGAAAGAGTAGCAGACTGATCTGTCCTGAAGACTACTTCTTGGAACCCATGCAACTGGAAGAATCATACATGATGTGAAATGACCTGTGACATTTTGGCAAGAATAAGAAAGTCACATTTACCATACAATTAATACAGGTACTGCCAGGACCCCTAGAGCAAGATACCTGGTTTTATTGACTTCAGCACTTTGATGAAAAATGGGGGAATGACACAGGTTTAGATGTATTTTTATGATAAGGTACATTATTTTTAAGCAAATTACTAAAACTGGCAACAGAACTATTATGAGATTGATTTTGTCCTACAGCTTTTCATATTTGTAGATGTATTTTACATTTCAGTGTAAATTACATTTTTAAATGTAAGTATGTTTTGGAAGGAAAAATACTTTTGATTTATAAACAGCAGGCAGGGTTGGGTGTCCTTTCTGAGGCAGCTGTTAACTCTCATTTGCACTGGCATTGGGTGCAGTGTTAGAGATTTCAAAATCAGAATTCAGGCTTGTTGCATTCAAGGAACACTAGAACTGGAAAATCCATTCCAGTCAACATGGTATCCCAAAATTTTTTTTTGTAAAAAAAATAATAAATCCATACTGAAAGAGTAAAATATTTGCAAATGTTTTAAAATGTTTGCAAATGGGTTTCCAAGATTTTGGCTGAAGATCATGGTAGTTGATGTACTGGCACTTGAAAAGTCAGGGCTAATCAGGCTGAGTGACTGATGTGATAATTAGCATGTTCTCAGCTGATTTTATCTGCTGAGTAAAATGCATTATTGAAACTAACTTTCACAGATTATTTTTCTTTCTAAGTTTTCTGTTTCTTATTTTTTCTTGTTTTCTTATTTTTTAACAGAAGATGAAATTTGGTCCATTTTATATCTTGTGAAAACTCAGCTTTAATCTTAAACTACATTTCATTTCACAATTTTTCTGTCATAATTTGACTTTATCATTAAATATGTGAATAGACACCTTTTTTAAAAACAACTTAGCGGAGTATAAGTATATTTAGACATAAAAGTTGGAAATATTAGAAAATCTGAATTACTGAGAACTTGTGATACATCTCCTATACTTCCTTTTTTTCCCCCCTAAGTGGTAGGATTGCTTAAATAATTATTCAGTGTGAGGTGCTACACTGTAATCTCAATGTTGCATACTTCCTGTGTGAATTTGGCCCTAAGACCATAAGGATTCTTAAAACTCACATGCTTAACTTTAAGCACATTAACTTTTCTATTAACTTCAGTGGGATTACTTGCTTATTTTACATTAAGCACGCTCATAAATCTTTGGGGCTTTGTTTTCTCTCTGCCTCAGATCTTAATCTGTAAAACAGACACAATGCTATGCAGGTTGTAAACTCTTACAGTCTGGAATTCCCAGCGAGGAACTTTCTCTGGCTGTATTTATAGGCATGATCCAGCACAATGGGACTCCCAATTGCTATGGGGCTACCAGGTGTTGGTTTAAAATACATCTAAATGCTTGTTTCTGTATGTGTGTATACATATAATAGAAACAAAGCATGCTCTCAACGAATCTTTTAGATTCTACTCCAGATAAAGGTTTGTAGTTCAGTTGCCTTTCTACTGTTTCAGAGGGAGCATTGGCTTTCTCTTTTCATGATGTTTATAGCCTCATTTACTTACTCATTCATACCATTAAGGGCTCCTCTTTATCTTCCCTACATGTGCATATACTCTAGTTGGTAAGAAAATGCACAGCTCACCATTTCCATTTCTAAATTTAGTTGTTGCAATGTTTGTGAAGATGCTAGCTGAACGGCAAGCTTTTTGGTTTCCTTGCTGTCTTGGCAATAACCTTTTGTCTAGTCACGTAACAAAGCCATCCTGTGAACAGGCAAACCAGAACAGGCTTAGAGCCAACAACTGCTTTCAAATTGATAGGCTGTGGTTTAGTTTTGAAAGGCAAAGTTATTCTCTGTAGCTCACTAAAAAAATAATTCATTAAAGTATTTATTAAAAATTCTGTGTCAGTCTTTCCCAGTACCTTCATAGATGCGTAATTGATTATGAAAGCATCCCATATTTTCTGGAGTGTTTTTGGTTGGATTTTTTGTCAGTGTTGTTAGGTTCTTTTTGTTTTCTCAGTGGTACTTGAGCTACCTGCATTTCAGTGAACAGACAGCCAGGCCGCAGTATCTCTCATGCTGCCTACCAAGCCATAGTTCAGGGTCTCAGGAGAAGGGAGGGCTCCAGAGGAGTTCACTGGTCTGAAGTGTTGCTCTCTGGCTGCAGAGCACACCAGTGTAAAGGAACATCAGGGATGTCTCAGGGAGCCAATTCCTGATCTCAGTGAAGTCACTGAGACTTGCCCAGAAAGTTTCTGGCAAAACTCCCATTCATTTCTATTAAATTAGGATTTGTCCCTGTTTGTTTAAGCAGCTGAATTTACCTGTTGTCATTCCTTGCCATATCAAAGCACTTTCTCTCAATGCGTCTCTAAACACATAAAAGCATTGCAGTCTGCTGTAGTTGTGTTTCATGTCCTCTGCCATTCTCGTTTGTAACATAAGCAGAGAAAATGCCAGGAAAAGTATGTGGTTATGAAGAGGAATGTCATTATGCCATGTTTTTCATTATTTATCATTCAGATTTGCTTATTGAAAATATTAAAGTCTAAAACTTCATTTTCAGAGGGCACAGGCTGGCTCACAAGCCTTTATCACCTTCATCTAGAACAAATACATGTGAGCACTCTGTATCCAGATTTTGAAGAAAATTTTGGTTAGTTTCCTTAGAGATACAAAGGATGTTTGTGGCTTTAAATTTCCTTCCTAATTCATGTGATTTTATAGAAACACTCTTTTTGCCTCTTATAACACAGCTTAGGCTCCAAACCTTTTATAGTCAAGGTAAGATCAGAGAGTGAGAACAATCTCTTGAGAGAAGAATGGTTGATGTGACTGAGGTGGCTGTTGCAGTACCTCTCAGGTGCTGGGTACTAATATCTGACAGTGGTCCCAAAAAAGCAGGAGGTAAGGGGAGGAGGGACAAAAAAAGTAAAAAAGGATGTGAAAGCATGAACTGAACAGGGAAATGCTAACTGTGCATAGATGTGCATCGTGATTGTGATACTGCCAAATTAGATGGATAATTGACCAGGCCAAACTTAAAGGAGATATTAATGAAATTAGAAATACTATCTCCAGTCCTCTAAATATAATAAAGGATATGAATTTAAATACCTTAAGCCAGGGACGGAAATTGTTTTGTTTCTTTCCTGATATGTTTCTGCGCTATACTACCCCTAGTTCATTTTGTCATCCTGTTCATCTGGGCTATTAACTGCATTTATCATTACTCTTTGTGGCTATAGAATATCCATGCAAAAACAAAAATTGTGAATACTCAGTTTCACTTTTTCCTGCATAGTTGCTCTCCTCTTGCTGAGGAGATCCTTTCAAATAAAGAATAAAAAAAAAAATACTCCATTAAAATGTAGTTTTAAATTAACTCTTTATTGTTTTGCAATTTTTTTTTCAGAATTATTTCAAAATTAACTAGAAAATCTGGGGTCTCTAAATGAGGTTTTGTCTGGAACAGTGGATGAAATGAAAGTCTGTGGAACTTCATAAGTAAAGAAAGGTGGAAAAAATGTTTATTATGTGTAGTATTTTCAGCCAAATGGAAGTAATTCTTCTCCCTACAGCTGTGGTAGGCCAGTCAGTAATCAAGTAATTCTGTAAATGAGTATTGACTGTGATTCAGTAGGAGAAACAAAAACTTATTTTAGCCAGGTAAAAGTTTGAAAAGGATATAGCTGCCTGAATCCAGATATGATGAGATTGATCTCCACATCCTCCCTTGTGAATGATGTTGCTCTTCTACAGGTCTGACTGCTGATTTCTTACGTACTTGGACAGATACAAATGGCCATAAATGTAATATTCTGCTCCAGTGTCCAATGCTGCCAGACAGTGGGGTGTTGGAGTTAACAAAGTAACTCTTCACACTAATGCTGCTGTATTATTGAATTTTAGGATGGGCAGCCAGCAGTGTGAGCCCACCATCAATACCACAGCCAGCACAGAAACCACACAGCCTGAATATGGATGATAACAAGACGCCTGTGAAAGGTGATAGTCGTGTTTACTTCAGTTACTTTGCTTTTCCCTTTTAGCTCTTGTATCTTGTATTGACTCTTGCACCTATCCAGTCTTCTCAGTTACTGTCATAACAAAACTTACTGTTGTAGTAGCTACAGTTCAATCTGGTGCTCCCTAATTACTCTGTTTCTGCTTGATTAGGTGTATAATATGTGTGTGTGTATGTTTTTGGTAGGCTTGCATGCTAGTAGCATGTCAAAAGAGTAATTTACTACAACAAGGGAGCTGAAGGTACAGTTTCTTTTTGCTACTTTGAGTCACACAGAACGGCATCTGCATGTGCTTTGTCTAAGCTAAACAATATTTTGAAGCTCTTGGATTCAGCACTGTGGCTAAAATATAATACTGATAAGGCAGAAGTGCCCTAATTGCAAATTTTGTTGATAAACATATATCAGTAATCATCTGTTTAAAACTTAATTCAGTTGTTGCAACTGAGCTAAGAGTGCATAGTCCTGCCATCTACTGAGACAAAGCCCTGCTGATTGTGACTAAGATTTTCTGGATAAGTGAACCTGGATTATGTTGAACTCCTACTGCTAGTTTGTAGTCTATACTGTGCATTCACATTAGATCAGAAGCAAAGTCAAAGATGTTCAGTGCAGAAGAAAGGGGTGACATATATTTCTTCCCCTGACAGTTTTCAGCTCAGCAGAAAAAAAAAATAAAAAGAGGGTTAAGGTGTTTTGGAAATCAGTGTGATTACACAGCCACAGGTCTGGCACCAGTGAAAGGAACAGTCTTCAGCTATTTGGAAATCTGTGGTTCTGAAAGTGGTAGATACCAAGATGAGTGTCATGCCAGGCAGAGCCTGTTTTGTCTGTGAATTTCTTGAGACACAAAGAAAGCTTTCACGTGTCATTATCTCTGAGTGGAAGAGCACGTCTTATTTCAGTATCAGTGTAATACATGCTGGGCATAGGGTCACAAAAACAAAAGCAAGTGGTGATGTTTCTTCTTCATAGCAGCCAAAGTTGTCACTGCTTTGATCTAAACATCTGCCCAGTTGGAATAAGAGAAAGCAGGAGATCTCTGTGAAATACATATGTCAATGTGGGCACAGAGGTGCTGTTGGAACATATTTCTTATTCATAATTTGTTTATATCCATCAAAATAATACTAGAAGCTGTACTTAGGACTGATTGTCAAATGTAACCCCTCTCTCTCCAGCCAATGCCTTCCCAGCCTTCCCATTAAAATTTCATTCCAGATGAGTAATGACCTTGTGTGGTTGTATACAAGGGAGACAGAACAGTCACATGAATTGGATTTAGACAAAGGAATTTAGTCCTGTAAGAGAGGTTGAAAGTAGAATTTGCCTTCACTTTCCTTTTGCTTTTTTGCAGGCATGCAGGGGCACACTCAAATACTTTTCATGAAACAAAGCTAGACAGACTGAGATTGTTTCTATTTTTAATTAAAATGTTCCTGTACTTACCATGGCAGGAGCCATATAAAATACACAGCAGACATGTAAAAAATTCATTCTTACTAAAGTAAGTTCTATATTCTGATAAAGACAGTGTTTTAAAATGCAATCACGCATTCCGATTTTCTTGTCAGAAGTGCCCTTAGTAATACATTAAACCATAGTATGGCATTTGTTTGGCCTCAGTCAAACATTGTCAGTTTTGTTTTAAAATAGCTGACAAGTCTGTACATTGCTTTTTTCTTCCTTTTTTTTTTCCAGAATCTACGAAGAATCCTAGAGACTTGACTGCTTGGTTCAGTCTCTTTGCTGACCTTGACCCATTATCCAATCCTGATGCTGTTGGGAAAACTGATAAAGAACATGAATTGCTTAATGCATGAGTCAGCTGCCTCTGGTAACTCACATTCTTCCCTTCATCAACACTATTTTGGAGTTTAAAAAAAATAAATGAAAATTAGTATGCTGTTGTGAAACTATAAAGTATGTGCCATGGTAATAAAACTAAAGGGAATGAATCCCCTTTTCTATAGGTACAGTTATTTGCTCTTGTTTTGTATAAAGAGTTCACATTTATTTTCTACGTGGACTTACAAAAACGAGGTTAAGAATTAGGGCAGATTTCTTGCCAAATTAGATTATCTGCTGAAACAGTCTTTGCCTAGGGTGATGCGGAGCTAACACTGGAGTGAAATACAAATTGCAAACCTATTTTTTTATAATGTTTCTTGAGTAAATTAAAAAAACAAAATCATGTAACTGAGGAGGCCGCATGAGTTAAACATCTATCATGTATATAATATATCTATTACTGCTATGTTAAGATGTCAACTAAATTTGTTTTGTTAGTACTCACAGTGAAAAACCTGTGCTGGAGCTAATTACTGAAGAAGTAAATTTGGGTCTGTGCAGCCACTGAAATTGTGCCCTTTCTGATTTAACTTATTAGACAAACTGCACTACATAAAGAGAAGTCAGGTCCAGGAGGCTTCTTTTCTGAGTTTTTTTCTCCATTGCACCAACAGAATTTGCATCTGTTTGCAGAAGTTTCTTGGAACTGATGCTTTACCATGCCTTCAATCCATTTATGTTTCTGTTCTGAGAATTTTTCATCCCATATTTCTGAAGCATGTGTTATTTTGAGCTTGTTGTGACATTAACTCTTTAATAAAATGATTTTGACAAAAACCACACTTTATTCCCACTGGAATGCTGCTGTGCTCTTGAATTGATACATAACAAGCATCTGAAGAGAAACATAACCCGTTTTTAGACAGTTCTCAACCCTTCAGTTTTGAATAGTAATCCAAAGAAAATTTGAACTCAGTGTGGTGTCCTGTTGCTGCCCTGCTCTCCTTTTCCAGCAAAAGAAGGGCAGAAGGCTCATAGAATCATAAAGGTTGGAAACTGCCTCCAAGACCAGTGAGTCCACCTTGGAACAAACACCACCCTGCCAACTAAACCATAGCACCAAGTGCCACGTCCAGTCATCTCTTGAACACTTCCAGATGTGGTGGCTCCTGGGCAGCTCATTCCAATGCCTCACCACCCCTTCAGTGAAGAAATACTTCCTACTGTCCAACCTGGACATCCCCTGGAGCACTGTGAGGATCTGTCAGTATCAGTTAAGATCACAAGTTCTATGTACTGTATAGGACTTGCTTTACAATTTATTATATTTGGCCTTTTTTAATTTGCTCAATTTTCCTTTTATGTTGGTGAAGCATTTCACAATCAGTTACATGTACACTCAGTTGCTCCCTGCCTCATGGTCTGTTAGGTAACTGAGTACCTGAAAATAACTGTACAATTATACAAGTTCACTGAATTAGCCAACTTCTTGAATGCAGCAGAGCATCACTGGATGGCTGCACTGAGCAGCATTAATGTGCATTTGGTGCCTGGTAGCTAAGAAGCCCCAATGCCAGCAGTGGGTGGGAGGCTGAACTGACCAGAGGTCACTGGGCTGAACCCTCAGCAAGTTTGAAACACCCCTGTTCACAAGTGTGATGTTCATCATCCCACCCCATAGCCTGGAAGTGTCAAGGTGCTTCAGTTGTTGCCAGAGCCGTTCTTCAGATGCTCAGCGGTGTATTGCTGTGTGTCATGGGAAAGGAGGTCTGATCTCTGCTTTGCACAGCACCCAGCCCCCTCCAGGCCCTGGGGCTTGTAACACATGGAGCCTGATGTAAATGCCTTACTCTTTCTAAAGATAAAACTTGGTTCCTTCCTCTGTATCTCCTGCTGTTTGCTACTGGCAGCTCCTTGCTCAATAAGCCACTTTTTCTGCACTGTGCAACTTCCTTGAGCATTAAGCGAGGGCTGAGCTCACAACTTCAGGCTGCACTTCTGGCAGTAAATAAGACATCTACAAAGGGAATTAACTGGGAAACACCTAAGATTTACACTGGGGTGCACTTATATTTAGGAGCGCTAGTTTGTACTCATAACAGAGAATGTTTGCCCAAAATCCTCTTCATCCCAAGCTGTAATTATCTGCAATGCCAAAAATGTGAGTGTTAGGCGCTCAAGGGAGAGTCAGGCTGCTCTTCAGCCCAGCTGGGTTACCACTGAAATCATTAAACAGATTCTTGCAACTTGAAGCAAGTCTGTGGTTTCTAAACTTGCTCTGGATTACATTTGCCTGGATAGTTGCTAAAACACTTGTGGACAATCCACTCCAGCATTTTTCAGAAGCTGAAACAGTTAGCTGAAAAGCAAAGAGGAGGATGTATTGAGTTCAAAACAGCCAATCAGCTGTTCTTTAATGTTCAAAAAATATTTGTGTTTTTAGGTCACAGATTCTAGACTTCCAGGGTTAAAAGAAAAAAACAAAACAATCAAAGCACAAAAAACCAAACTCCTGTCTTGATTGGGACAATTAAGAGTATTGCAGAGATTCAGCTAAAGATGTTGTGAATCCTCATCATGTTTTTAGGTAGGAAAGCATCAGAATGATCATCCCTTTTACACAAGACAAACAACAGCTGCAGTTTTTTCTTTCCCCTCCACCCACAAACTGCACTGGCATGTAGTTCATATTAAGCATTGATTTCTTGTAATATGTAACTTTTGAAATTAACGTAAGCTTTGAGTCATTTGCAATGCAATTTTTTCACCATTTCAAATAAAATAAAAAACAAGAAGCCAGAGGTATTTTAAATGTAATTGATTTTGCTTCAAGAAAATGAGTTGAAATCCCAATGTACAATGCACCCTAATTATGAAGATTTATTGAATTTGAAAACTAGAGCGAGAAAGCTACCATCCTGCAAATAGACATTAAGGCAGAAAATCTTAAATACAGAGTTACAAACAGTATTTCCCTACTACTAAGGAAGTGTCTGGCACGTGATCCTTGGGAGCCTGGGCTGTGGAGTCACTCCCAGCCCAGCACCCCTGAGAGGATTGTCTGTGCTGGGCTTTCAGGATCAGCAGTACTTGCGACAACAGGGCCGTTCATCATCCTGGTAAAAATACAGATGGATTGTTCTACACACAGTGTTCATCTTAATTTAATGTGCTTCATTCCAGTCGCATATTCTGGTTCAGTAGTGGGTTGATCTAAAATAAAAACGGCTGCAGAACCCCTATGGCAGATGAAAACAGTGGTAATTGATCAACTATCTTTATTGTGAAGTTTATTAAATTTTATGTAATTGATTCTGATGATTCACGGTTTCTATGACTCTCAGAGCAGCTGCTTTAAGGAAATTTGACCATGAGCCTTGGGAATTGAGAAAACTAACAACAAACTTTTCTAGTAACTTTTCTGGCCTTCTTAAATGACCCTGACTTCCTTCCAGCAGAGTAGAATAGGACTCAGCGTGTTCCCTTCTGCTGTTTCCATATCCAACATTGCATGGGGATGATGCTGATGTACTTTGAAGCAGGACCACTTGGCCACAAGCAGGCACCTGCCTTCCTCCAACATCCTTTTAAATGCCCTTCAAACATTAAGGGCTGTATATGCTAGCAAAAAATGGGACCAGCTGAGAAACAAGGTGACTGCAAATGGAGAAGCAGCACCAGCAGCAGCTTTGGTCCAAGTGGGAATACAAGAAACATCATGGCCTACAAGCCCTGTCAACTCTAGGATCTGAGCCTGGAAAGGCTCAGCAGAGTGAGAGGTTGATGTGAGGACACATGACCCAGGTGCTGGCATCCAGCTGGCTTTTCATGGGGCCTCTGAGCTGCTATCTGCCACCTTCTATCACATCCCACTGTCGGTGCCAGGGGATACTGGATGAGCACCATCGAGGAATGCATGGTGGTTGTGCTGTCAACTTTTTGGTGTTAAAAGTATGTGAGCTGGAATAGCCCCAGGGCAGGGGAAGGCCAGCTGGAAGGTCCTGCTTTCTCTCAGTGCAGTTCCCAAAGATGATCAGATTACTCAGAGCAGCAACAAGACATTAACATGGTAGAGGAGCAGCTGCCAGCGTCTGTCCCTCCTCACTTCTTCACATTCCCTTCCAGGCATTTTCTGCATTTCCCCTCTGGTTAACCTACTTTTACAACTTATGCTCCTTGTAAATGTCGTATTTTTAAACAAGACACCGTATGGGGAAGGCAGGAAGCAGAGCAACCACCAGGTTTGCCAACAGCTAAGCAGCAGAGGCTTTGCCTCAGCTGAGGCAGAAATGCTGAGATGGTCTAACACCTTGCTGGCCAACCAAGCACAAAGGTGCTGGTGGGGCAGCTGTCGTCCCTGTGTGTGCTCAGCCCAGCACAGTGCACGCACACACACAGCCTCACCTGGGACAGAAAACAAGGGCACCATGGCCAAACAGGCCCTGCAGGTCCAGCAAGTCTGGCCTTGGGTAACCATTCAGCCTCCAGGGCCAAGGTGGACTGGCCTTGCAGTCAATCAAACCATTACCTGGGTATTCATTAACTGTGCTCTCCCAAGCATAAAATTGGCTTTTCCCCTCACTGACTAATTACAAGCCAGTATAGCACTCTCTTCAGATCAGACAAGGTACCTGCCGGCACTGGAGCTCTCCCTGCTGGAGTGGGTCCAGAGAAAGGCCACAAAAACAGTCAAGGGCTGGAGCACCTCTCCTGTGAGGAAGGGCTGAGAGAGCTGGGGTTATTCAGCCTGGAGTCAAGAAGTCTCAGGGGGAGACCTTACTGTGGGTTTTTTTCAATATATAAAGACAGTTTGCAAGAAAGACTGAGACTTAATCAGGGCCTGAGGAAAAGAGGCAGGTTTTGAACAGAAAGAGTGTAGGGTTTAGATTGCATATAAGAAAGAAAATTTTGTGGTGAGACATTGGAACTGGCTGGCCAGGGAAGTGAAAGATGCCCCCTCCCTGGAAATGTTCACGGTCTGGTTTGATGGGGCTGTGAAGAACCTGATCTCATTTAAAAATGTCCACAGCAGAGGACTTAGAGTTGGACTAGAAGACCTTTAGAGGTCCCTGCCAACCCAAACCATTGTGTGAGTCCGTGTCCCTGTGAGAAGGCCACTGTTTGCCAGGCAGAAGTGCACAACACCCATCAACTGCATTACCTTTTAATTGTTCCACCATAGCAAAAGCTTGATGCACCCAGCCTTGTAATTAATCCAAAGTGGGTTTGAAGTTTTGGTTGCTTGCAAAAAATTACAAAATTTAAATTGAGAGAAGCATGCTGCAGCTTGCAGGTGGACTGGCTGACACTACCTGCCAGCTATTTACACTGGTTGCTGTTGAATTCTTTATGAGAATTTAAGGAATACCCAAAAACACAAGGGAAAAAAAGTAGATACACAATTTTAGAAGAGACAGTAAACCTACCTAAGCTGTTAAAGATGTTACAGCCAGTCTTCTTTTTAAACAAAAGTCTTTCATCTGTCTCAGAAACTTACTCTGCAGGGTGTTTCTTTTATTTGGACTTCCACAGTTATTATGGCAGTAGGAAAGGCCTCAGGACAGATGCTGGAAGCCATATGCTTGTTTCATCAACAGGCTGGAGCAAGGTAAAAAACAACTTTAAAAGTGCTACACAATTAAATCACCCAACCCTGTCTCCATCTAGGTGCATGGATAAGAGCTGGCTGCAGGAAGTGAGCTTGCTGGATGTAACAGGAGCAGGATGTGACAAGAAAAAAAATCCAAACTCTTATTCCTCAGTATAAATCCCTGACACATAAAATAGAGGAATTGAAATCATGGGCCACTTTGCTGTTAGAGGTGTTTATTTTCCTGGGTTGTTCTGGCAGTCTCTGTGGTGCTCTCATGGTCATCTCTGCCTTCAACTTGAGTACCAGAGCTTCAGAACAGCAAAGCCTGACAGCAGAGAGCAACCCTCACTGTGGCAGGTGACAAGTTTGATTTTCAGAAAGATTTTTAGAAGACAGCACAGATTCCAAAGAATGAGACAAGCCCTGTGGGGGACTTTTCTGATCTATGGTTCAGCTGGGTCTTGGGCTGACCCAGTCTTTTCTTCAAGGCTTTCCCAGGATTTGAAGACAGCAGCCATGGCTGCAAAGAGACAGAGGCACAGGAGTGATTCAAGGCCTTTCTGACAAAATGTCAGTCTGTGCTCTGAAGTCACAGAAGCCTGCCCGGGGCCCGGGCCCGTGAGCATCCCAAACCCATCTAAACATGAGCCACCACCATCACAGCAAGCCCTTTCTAGCTGAAAGGAGAGCCTTTCAGCTCTCAACTTCCCACCCTCCCCGCCTCCCAGAAAAAAAAATAAAATGTTTGAAGCAGCAGAGGGCACAGAGGCGTGTGAGGCTGTGCAGTGGGGAGACACCAGCAGTACCACCACAGCCCTCAGGCAGGACCTGTGGTCATCTCTGCCTGTCACCAAACCACAGCCAAGTGCACCTGCAAGATACACACAGCCACTGCTGCTCTTCATGTAGGGAAATGATTACAACAAACCTTACTTGAACAAAATCTTCCTTTTGTTAATTCTTAACCCTCCCTCCTCCTCCAGCACTGAGTACTTTGCAGCTTTTGCTTTCCTTTTTAAGGGAAGTGATCCAGATCTCCTGGGAGGCAGGAGACCACTTGGCTTCACCAGCCTTTGCAATGTTCCTAAGTTACTACTGCTGTGCTTCACAGCCTGCACAGACCTCACAGTGTGCAGGTCCATCTCACTGCTTGCAGTTTAAGCCATGGGAATGTTGCCAAAACGAAAAAGGAAGTAAGATTAAAAAACAAACAGAGGCATTCAGGAAAAAAGGCAACACTGACTCTGCTTCACAACCTCCTTCTTGCCCCCACCTGTTTTAACAGTCCATCCAACAGCAAATATTAAATGCAATTGAAAAACACTAAAATCCATACAGGATCATTCTCCTCCTCGAGATTTGGAGCAAGAGATTGAACTGTCTGTCCTGGGGTGGTTTTTAATGAACACTGCAGCATGTCTGTAAGTGGTTTGGGTTCCCTCTCTGTTTCCCATAAACATGTCAAGTATTTAATACAGGGCTTAAGTGAGGTTGAGGTATGTAATGTTGTTTTCTTTAATGGCTGTTATCTAAGTGAAAAAGGAAAGTGTTTCAAGATACAAGAAAATGCTTTTCTGGCCCCAAAATTAAGTCCTGTTGGGTAGCATCACCAGCAGAAAACAAGTTGCTTTCTGCAAGGGCCAGCTGCCAAGGTGAAGCAAGGTCCTTTCTCCAGAGAAGATATACACCATCAGCAATGTCAGAATCTCTATCAAGGTGCTTAAGTTTCTGCACCAGGGCATTTAAAGAAAACCAAACCAAACCACAATAGCACAAAGTAGCCTGGGGCCAGTCTTACCACGACTCAGGTACTGATGCTCCTGTCCCCAGGGTACAAACACCACCACAGTGCTGCCGTAACTCCTGACAGCCGCAGGAATCCAGGTTTCCAGGTTTATCCTCTTGGTTTGCAACACGGAGACAATGTCTCCTGGTCATCAGAGATGGTGGAAAGGAGACTCCCATGCAGGAGGGGCCAGCAGAGCCTGTACATACCCTTTTGGGAAAGGGAGACGGCCACAATGATGAAGGCTGAGAGATGGAGAATGGCTCCTGCTCTGGTAGAGCTGCACCCACAGGACAGAACCAGTGCCAAAAAGCCCCTGGGCCAGACAGAAGTACCAGTTTGTTGTCTAGTCTGGAGGCACATTTTCTCACTTACTGAATGCAAAACCAAATCATGATACAGAGCAGCATTCAACAGCCTTTCAGTCAGGATGCAACCAAAGAGACAGATTGCAATCTGCAGATGGCCTGATTCAGAAAACAGAAACATTTATCCAGGCTAATACTCCTCTGGAGTACTAAGGCATCCACTGTCTTCCTAACCCTAAGAGCACCCTGTATGTACAAACACAGACATACACAGTTACTCTCCAAATCAGGTACAATAAAGGCCTAGGCTCCCTTTGCTTTCCCCTGGTTTAGAAAGTGCAAAACCTACTGCTCCCATCTTCATCACTCCCCTACCCCCAAAGGTTTAGCATTCCCCTGCAGAAGAGGAAAACCAGAAAATCCTCCCTAGAGGAGACCAGATTTCTTAGGTACTCAATTCAGAAAGTTCTAAATGATCTCCTTGTAATTCCTCACTAGAAACAAACCAAATCTACCATTGTACCCAAACTCATTTCATGAACCAGAGCTCCTGAATGAAGTGACAATCCTTAAAGTACACCTAACATGCCCCACCCAAAGCAAAAGCATACAGTGGGAGTCTGCTGCATGGTACCATCTCTGTACTGTCATAGCGATGGAAAGCTACATCTGAAGCTTCCTAGATTTTTAACTGACACCAAAATGCAGAATGTTTCTCAGCATTCAGGACGTACAATTAATTTGAATCCAAAGGAATCACAAAAGCAGATTTAAGCTTCCCACTGCCCCCTCCTTTCCAAGAAACAGTATTTAGCTTCCAAAGTCAACACTCTTTTTAAATCTATCGTGAGTTCTTACTTCTCTATGTAACAAGCCCAAGGACAGCCCCAACCTTATGGAAAGGGAGGCTGTTACTCTCTGAGAAACCTCTGTATCACAGAGATAGGGCATGACTAGAAATTCTTATCCAAATAAAAATCAGAAAGGGAGCAATTGCATCACCCAACCTTTTGGCACCAAACCTTCATGAGCAGTCTAATTTCTTTCAGCTTTCTCCTCCTTGGAGAAAGGACATCTGTTCATAAAAATCTCAAGAGCATTCACATCTCACCTGCAGAAAGCAGGTGGACACTCAGTTTTACTTAACATGACTTATGCCTGGCAGTCTGGCATGTAGATGATGCTATTTACTTACTTATTTGGAGAAGTTAAAAAAAAGGTACAAGAAATACATTACCATCGGTATTGCTGTCGCCCTGAGCAAACTCTGTTTTCAACCAAAAGCTGCATAAATCAGTGAGAAGTTTTACCATACTTCACTGTATCCACAAAAATAAAACAAATCCCAACCGCCCCTTACTTTTCTATGGGCACATTTATTAGCCTAATTGTGTTTTGTTAACAAGCTCAATCTCTAATTCAGTGGGGGGAAGAGATTACACAGCCTTCTCTTCTCCCAGGCTTCCAGCTCCTCTGCTTCTGAGCTTCCAGGCTACAGTTCAAGGCAGCCTAAAAGTTTCCCATCAGAACCTGTTACAACCTGAGATAAAATTTCAACTTCTTCTTAAAAAAGGAGTCACCTCTCTATCCACCTTCATAGGATTGCTCTTTCTTGTTATTAACTGGAGTTCAAATTGCATTTCACTCCCTTCCAATGTGGCCTTTGCTGAGGAAACTCTACCTCTTCAATTAGCCTTTTCCTCTCAGCCCCACCTGAGCAACACATTATTTCTGTGACCTGTTGCACTCCAAAGAGACAGCACCTACTCTCCAGTTTCTTGCCATCTCTCCATAATTACAGTGCTAGAGGAGGTGACAAAAATCAAAATAACTAATAAAGCTACTCAACTACCTCTGCTTTACTGAAGACTTCGTTCATGTTTGACACAATTTTAGAAGCCAAAAGTTACCCTCAAGGACCTGTTCCAGACAATTTAAGATATGTTAACACCCTAGTTAAAAAATTGCAGCATTTGCTTCTTTTGTGAGACATGAATGCTTAGGGTAGTTAAAAAATTCCACCTCTTTACAGTCCACTGAAATGTAGAATGCCCCAAACAATCATGCATTAGTAATGCTTAGAAAAACATCTTATTTGAGCACATCCTTTGTAAAATTATCTCATTTTAAACATATCAATATTTGAAAAAAAACCTTATTTGCATGTTGGCCCAAAAATTAATTATGCTTAAACAAATCCACATTTTTCGTGTGTATTCACCTAACTTCATTTTCTTACTGCTCAAGATTCCATGTCTGCTAAATTTAAAGCTCATTAGTAAGTATTTCCCATGTCGGTATTTACTAACTGAAATTAAGTCACTCCTCAACCATCAAGTTAATCACTTTGAGCTCCTACACAGCCACCTTCTGGCTTTACCAGTACTTTATTCCTATAGCTCTTCCCTGAGTCTTTTAGAGTCTCTCCCAAACTACAGAGTTTTCCAGGACTGGTTACACTAATGCAAACAGAAATAAGAGACACACATTTTAACTGCAAGTCAATCTTTAATCAAACAACTTCCCTCAGCCAAGCACCAAGTATGGGTGGCTGTACGTGCAATGTGTGTACTTTCCCAGTTTTAATTCACTTTTTCCTTACATTTAGGTTCTGGAAATACATGGGAAGAATTTTGATTATTTCCTCTCAATTGAGTAACTTCAACTCTTCCCATGGCCGTATTTTGCACAGCAAGGCAGTCTGTTTTACAACAGTAATTGACAGAACTATTAAAAGTGTATCTGTTATCTCCAAGCTTCTTATGTTGTACCTCAAGTAACGTATGAAGGTACTAATGGCCAGGAGCTGGTTTGCTAAGCCTCCATGTTCTTTGCTTGCAACTGAATTAGAGATGTTGGCTGACATCACAATTTCTCATGTTTATTTTGTATCACTCCTTACACTTAAATGCTGTGAAGATACTGAGACTCTACCCTAGTGCCAGTATCTGGCCCTTCCCAGGAGCTAATTTGTCAGGAAGCCATAAATTACTTCCCTGACATCACCCTGCTTCCTAAAAGAAGCAGGTCACTCACTATCTGTTGTCCCCTATCCCCAGCATACACAGCCAAGAGTCCCCTTACAGCCCTCCACAGTCTCTGACATGTCCACTTCCAGAGCCATGAATTATTACAAAATGTGTATTCAAGTCAGGAAGATCTTTTAGTCACAAAGCAGGGGCTCAAGGCAAAATTATTTCATTAGCTCTCTACTCTCAGCACTTTTCAGTTTTGGCTTTGCTTGTTTTGGCTTTGGGGAAACAAAGGCAGTGAATTATGCACAGTACACAACCTAAGTGTGGCTTGTGGGGAAAAAAACCCAAAATGTGACTAACCAGGCAAGGCCTGTGTTCATGGGGATGCTTAAAAGCTCCCTGTGACACAAACTGCATCTCATCTCTGCAGAGCAAGCTACATGCTATTGTTGGAGTACCTCCTGAGAAAACGCCCTCCCACTCAAGGACAACCCAAAACTGCTGCAGCCAAATCCAGGGACAGGACAGTCACACAGCTTTTCCTAAGAACCCCTTCAAGCTAATGATGAAATGGCTGAAGTGAAGCTGTTTCTGATGAAACGACACCAAGCATTTTCACAGCAGGCCAGGATCACAGAACCACAGCATATCCTAAGCTAGCAGGGACCCACAAGGGCCACTAGTCCAATTTCTGGCCCTGCACAGAACTTTTAGTTAAGTTCCAGTTAATGTTTTTAACATAGTCACACAGCAACCTTGTAATCTTGAGATGCTGAAAACTTAAAATTTCCACTGACTGATGACAATAAGCATTAATCCATTCTTAATGGTTATTGCCATAGTGCTCTTCAGTAAACACCAACTCTGGTGGATTTACACATATTTAAATATTATTCTTCTTTCCTCCTCCTTCCCCCTCACCCCCATCTGGAAAGAATTATCCTGTAAGTCAAATGACAATCATTTGAGTCACACAAAACAACATGAAACCAAGACTGTCAGTAGATTTATACCACATCCTTTAGGGGTTTAGTTCAGTTTCACATAGTGAAGCATCTAATGGCTTTCATAATTTTCAACAGATAACTTGAAATTAGCCATACCACAAACACAGCAGTGGATACAGTTTCAAATAACTCTTAGCTGATTTTTTTTTCTGTGCTATGTAGAAATAAAACATGCTATTTAAAGCATATTTAACCATTGAGCTATTTTAGGGCTTCTTCCTCCCTTCTGAGTACAGCATTATGCAAAAATCAACAGATAAGAGATTATCTTGTTCTCAAAAGACATAGCAGCACACTAGTCATACATGGTCGACATTATTCTAGATGTAAATTTAGAACAGTATTAAAATTTAATCTCATTCTATGGTGTCTCATGCAGTTTCCAAAACAACAAAATGAACCACTGCTTTTGTGTGTTGTCCCCACCATTTTTTTTTACTATAATTTTTATTTAAATAAGACACAGGAACTTCTATACCGAAAAAAATACAAAACAAAAGCCACACATTTCCTTGTGTAAAGCAATATTGTGTGATAACTTGAATACTGTTCAGCACAGTGGCTAGAAATAACGGTACATCTATGTACAAAACTTTAAACAATATTTGACAAATTTCTACAGCTGGATGTAGAATACAATTGAGATAAACAACTGCTGGGAAATTTACATGGCAAAGCATTAGCTTTAACACATTTGGTTCAAAACTTTCAATTCTGCTAAGAACAAATGTGCATTTTAATTAATATTTAGTTTCTCGTGGAAAAAGTATAAAGAACATGTAATGGCATTGCAAATATTGTACAGAGTTCAGCACTGATCTAAAAACCACTCATCATATCCCCTGGTAACCTAACACCAATAACTGAGACTACAATTTCTTATCTGGACATAACCAGAGCTTAAAAAGGTCATCATACTGCAATGTTAGTCTAGAAAGAAAAATAATAAAAGGAATCAATACTTACATCACAAGTATTTCCTCCCCTTTATCTTCAGTCTATAAAATATATAGTGTTTTCACCTAGGCCTGAGATTAGTAGGGTTAAAGATGGCTGTTGTGTTTCAAGAAGCTTTTTCACATGAAAATGGTTAGAGACAGACCTCTCTCCTTCTCTATTTTCTGCAAGGGGATTCAAAAAATAGTGAATGTTTTATAGGCTGCAAATTCCACCTTGTAAGACAGCATTAACAAAACCTCAGTAATAAAAAGGAAGCAATGCTTTATCTCCAAAAAAGCACTTATCTAGTGAGCAGTTATTGGTGGCTCATTCTCACCCCCCCTCCAATCTCATCTTCAAAAGCAGAAAAAAAAAACCATAAAAGAGCAAGTTTAAATGCTCAGTAGCTGCAGGCTACTAATCTCTTCAATTCCTGGAAAAGGTGAACCTTATTCTCTTAGAAGCAGACAGCATAAATGTAGTTCCACTGAGCTGAATGCAATGGAGCAAGAACATAGAGTTTATTTTGCCTTTGGGGTCCTCTTTGTATCACAGGAAATTATCTCTGAAAGCAATGTTCCTCTTTGTCCAGTACAACAGAAGAGCATCACAAACCCAATCTTGCCATGCAGTATTTTGAGAAAGTGTCCAGCCTGCAAAACCAGGATTATTTTATATGGATTTTTCTTTTATTCACACTTAAGGAGGGGGGAAAGCACACTTTTACACACACAACTTAAGTAACTGAAAGTTATGGGAGAAGCTTTAAGTAACATGAACTTAAAACTATTGTTTTCCCCACCCCTCTTAGAACACCCACTTGCTACTTTTGGACTTTCATCCAGTCACAATTACTCACTACATAAATAAAACGCTGCTCATCTAACACTGCTCGACAAAATCTGAAAACCTATTTCAACCAGCAAATGAATGAACATTTCCAAAAGAGAAACTAAACATTAATTTGACTTTTAGACAGTAACAGTAGCATTTCACATCCCTAACTGCCAACAAAAACCATGAGAGGAAATCCCCAATCTGCCCCTGCGAAACCTGAAAGAATTTCTGTCCTTGAACAAAAGCATTCTTGTCTTTCAAAATCCTCTCACACACAACGTGGAATGTTTCTCATGTACAACCTAGTACTGAACACTTTATTTGCAACAGTTTAACAGTCATTAACTGAGCAACACCTGAAACCTTTAAATGCCACATTTTTACATCTATTGAAATGACAGTAAATGCAACAGTTGTCTTACTTGTAAGCACATGACAAAGTGATATACATCACAGATTTGCTGGTTCTCCTCATGTTCACCCATGTCCAGGCTCATCATTCACCTGGATCTGAATGCACTTATTCCAAGAAAGTGGAATGTAATGAGGAAATATTAATGCATAAAACAAGGAAAGGCAAAAGAGTGATGTTCCCTCTTCAGCTTTGTAGCTGTAAAATATTTTATATTCCAATATGATATACATTCCAAGTTACCTGAGTTTACACTTCAAGAGAAGTACCTGAAGCTAGGCCATAGGGTGGGCACTGTGCAACTGCTGTGGCCATTTTTTTTTTTTTTTGCATTGTGTGTATTACAGAAGTTAGAAACATAAACACCTGGATCAATTGTAAACATAATCCTGAAGTACAGTATTTTCCATAGGACACAACACAGCAAGACATTTTCTAGTCAGACAGGCAACATTTTTTTATATATAGAGAGAGCTTATTTATACTGTAGAATTTGAAACAGAACACAGGACACAGTACTAATCTGGTCAAACGTACTATGAAATGCATAGTCTCCACTTAAAACGCTTAATGATATATGGATTCTGCAGGCATTACTGCTTTCTCACAAAAAATGCTGAATATGGATTCTGTCCCTGCCAAGAACAGTGTTGAGATTTTTGAATGCTGCTAAGTATTCCGTGTTGTTCTGAAAGGTTGCCACCTCATGCAGATGTATCTGAACTACAATCTCCTCCCTTCATTCCCGGGGCAGAGGCCGGCTCCACCTTGCTCTAGATTAACACGTAGCTCTGAGGAGAGGAATGGTCTTCAGTCTGAATTTCCTGCAAAAGTGGCGGCTGCTGCTGGGACGGTTGCTGTACTGGGATCTCTGGGGAGTCCATTGTGCTGGTGTCATCTGACAGAGATGCGAAAGAGACCCGAGATGAAAGCTGCTCAACAGTCAGGGTGCTCAAACCTGTGCTTTGACCAGAGTTTGGGGAGTTCTTCAGCGTCAGGTCTGAAGCGGGAAGGAGGGGGCCCAGAAGTTTTACAGGACAGAAAGCTGATCCGGTTGGGATGAAATTAACCTTGTTTTTGTCAGGACATGAAAAGAGAGGGGCTGAGACAGGCTGACGAGACCTACAATGAGAAAAAACTTATTTATCTGGCCAAGCGAGACATTTTTCACATCATGAACTTTGTGGTTCTACACATTGCTAAAATGTGAATGACAAGGAATGGGATTATTTGGACAGAGGGGCAAACATCTTCCATAGTGGTAGTCAGCTAACTGATCCACAGCATTAAAAATAGTACTGTCACAAAAAATGACTTGATCATTACTGGATGAACATGCAACTTCCAGCACAAAAATCCGCAGTACATATGCACATGAAGAAATGCCGCAGTTAATTTAGAATGGCACAAATTCTTCTTTGATAAGCAATGCAACAACACATTTAGTCTTTTAAAATCCCTTTGAGGACCTCCATATAATAGACCTCTCCTTTCCCATACTCCACAAATTGTCTGGAGGCTTTGGCCACAACCCAACACTGGCTGCTTCACCACCCAGCAGGCAACGAATGCTGTTAGATCAAGAAATGTCCCCTCCTTAATTCTTTCATCCACAGGAGCTAAGCATGCAACCTCAACAGCATGTGCTGTGCTCAAATACTATTAGATGTAGGGGAAAAAAACATCATGTCCCAGAGTTTAACTTCCAATTTCTTGCTCAGCAAAAATACTGAGCAAGTCTATGCCGTACGCATACTACCATCTACAAACACTTCACATATGTTTTATATGCATCAAAATGCAGCCTATGCTTGAAACTGATAATTATGACAAGGAGAGTTTTCGTTTAAGCCCTGAAAATTTAAGATGTTATTAAAAAAATACATGGAAAGATGTTTATAAATGCTTAGGAAATCAATGTACCTTATCTTTTCTGCTTTGTTGCCCTTTTATAAATGCACAAAAAGAGTTAAAAGACTCCATTTTCTCGTCACACCAATGCAAACACTTCATTTTTTCTTCTGCACAAACTGTAAGAGTAGTTTGCTCCTGAAAAACCCATCAGCTGGAATAGTTTATTCATCTGCAGTTGAATAGGCTCAGTAAACAGGTTTACTGCTTTGCAGATACCAGCTGATATAAAAGGCATTACTTACGACATTTCCTCAAAGACCTTCACTCGCTCACATCCCTCTGGGGGCTCTCGTTTGAACATGTAGCTGTTGTTTGGTTTGGGAGATGAGGCATACTTGGGCAACGGTGAGCTACTCCCACTGTCTGAAAATTTAAAGCAGTTATATTACTAGAGATTGAGAGTGCTTTTTAATTAAATTCGATTTCCAAACAAGATGCCTTTTTTCACAATTTAGCCACTACGCTGGTTTGCTTCTACCACAACACTTCCTTTACTGCAGGCTATTTCTAACACCCTTGTATAGCACGTTTCCTCTGAATAAGAGCTACAGTGCAGCAGCAATCTATCATATTAACAACATGTAACAGGAGGATATTTTTATTCAGAACACTGCAATCGGAACAAAGCAGAGTTGTGATCCTGGAAATAAATAAATTCTTTATTACGTAGTTCAAAAA
Source organism: Climacteris rufus (assembly GCA_013398175.1). Lineage (NCBI taxonomy): Eukaryota > Metazoa > Chordata > Aves > Passeriformes > Climacteridae > Climacteris > Climacteris rufus. The sequence continues at coordinate 234,418 of VZRZ01005116.1, read as the reverse complement.
CCATAAATGAACAAGGCAAAATGCATAATATGTGCAGAAGAATTATGAGTGGTAATGATGAAACACCTTCTCACTGTATAAACAGTGTTATTAAAAATGTGCGTATACAGTTTGTATCTTATTTTACAACATAATTCTTCACTGGAATATTGACCTTATTAGTCTCATGAACTGCTCAGAAGTTGCAACAAAACAAAACACATTTGTAACACAGGTACTGCAACTCATCTTTACAATGTCCTGCCTTACTTGCTTCACAGTTGTGAAGTTGCTTTAACATCCAAAATAAAACTTCTACAGTTTAATTCTCTCATCACTGGCTATATGATACTGGTATTCTTTGTAACTCTAGCTGTCTGTGTGTATTTTAACAAGACACACTTAGAAGTAAAGGTGTGAAGATCTAGGACAAAAGGCAATGGGCAGATTTATTTGTATTTCTCAGAAAACGTAAGAGACAAGGCTCAAGTCTGGTAATGACAGAAGCACAAAAGACTATGAAAGAGTTCACTTTAAACAGTCATGCTGACAACAAGATAGAAAATGCATTATGGGAATAAAGCAGGTACAGAAATAGTTACTGACAGAAAATCAGCTGTTTGCAGGGGCTTCTACCTTTTCTCTCTCAGGGTAGTAGTTCCCTATTCCCTGCTTAGGATTACAAGTAAGAAATGAAACAGCAAAATTAAAGAGGACCCACCAACTTACAAATACACCTCAATTGGAGAGAAATAGCTGCTCTTGCTTTACCTCTTCTGGAGTCTTTCCACTAATGTTGCGTACCTGATTTTTAACTCAAGTTTATAATCTTTGCTTACTTTGCTGTTGTGCACGTGTGTTGCATTTTCAGCAACCCAAGCTTCAAGCACTACGATTTAGCTTCACCAAAGTGGACAGAGTTGTCTTTAACAGCTTGCAAACAGTTAACTACACAAACTGTTATACTACTATGACTCAAATACAAAGGCTAATAATTAGATGTTTTGAAACATTTCTGCTTCCTCTTACAAGAAAGAAATCAACTCAAATATCACACTTCCCTTTGAAGATTTATTATGAAAGATATGGAGGGGAAAAAAAAAATTGAAGTGAACCTCAGTAGTTTATTGATTAATCAGCTCTCTCCTGCCCTAGAGTGAATACAGAACTTCTGTTTACAGAATTTTTGGTGTTGACTACAGAGGCAGAAAATGCTTAGAGACGATACAGATATTTGCCAATTTGGGAGCATGATGGTCCTGTTGGCATTTTTCCACTGTTGGCCCACACAGCTCATTCCAAACACAGAAATCATTAACAGAACCCAGACAGTTTGTTTCCTCCTTCTAATATTAAAAATTGAAGATCAAGTTTCTATTTAAAAAATTAGAGACATAAAATGTACTACTGTTCATTCCACCAAATAGTGGAAATCTGTGGCAGTACATCCTAGAGAAGAATCAAACAGAATTCAAAGTTTGGTCAGTTCTTGGAAGATTTAGAGTCTTGTCTAGTAGCCAGTTCAGCTTCCCGTCAAGGTTTTGATTTCATTAGCCTTGTCTGGCTGAAACTTTCTATATAAGACAGCTGCTAAACAAGTATCTCTCTTTACCCTTCCTGCTTTTAAAGCTAAGTTGTTAGATTTTCATTTTAACCGAACACACAGCACACACTATGTGAAGAACCCATGTAGTTGTGAGGAGGCTCGCATGTACGAGCCGGGTGTTGGGCTAGAGCAGAAGGGAACACAGGCCACGAGTTAAAGCAGCAAGAGGGGGAATTCACAGCTTAAACCAGTCTGCACTGTGCATCCTGTAAACTCTGCAGTGCTAACCTGGCACATCATTAATCCCTGAGGACACTGCAAATCCACGTGTGCTGTCAGAGCGCTCGATGCGCAGCTCTGCCGCTCCGAGGCCCCAAGGCCGCGCCCTCAGGTCCGAGCAGCCGGGTGCGCCCTGCCGGCCTGTCCCACCCCGCCCCACCGCGCTGACAGCGACCGAACACGGAATCTTTACGGTGAGTTTTGCTGCCACAAACACACAGCAGACAACATGGAGCCTTTTCACACGGAAGTTCTGAACGGAAGTATTTAAAGTGGATATATTCTATTATCTAGAAAACACGTTAAGATTGTCATTAGAACATTAAAAATAATACTTTATCCTTAATACCAGAAACTATAGCTTTCACATATTAGAACAACAAAAGAGACTAACTAAAAAAACAATCTGTAAAACAGTATTTTGAGTGACAATACTTAAAGGAAACAAGAAACTTTGCCAGTGAGCCTTGGGATTTTTTTGATAAGTTCAAAAATACCTAACAGAATTCTCCAAAGACTCCACTAACAACTTTCATTTAAAAAACTATGCATCAGATGCCCAGCGTTTAGTAAGTATCTTCAGTTCATCTTCATGAACATGTTACTTGTAAGAGCCTGCTACTAACAGTGGATCTACTAAATGCTACGTAAAAGCACCTGCATCAAAATCCCTAAAAAACAGGGTATGCAATCCATATCTGTATAAAAAAACCCTCCAAATTTCATTTGCTTATACTTCTGGATGCCTTTGAACTTCCCCTCTGTCACAGCTGCTGAGGATGCTATGTAGCACTCTGAATTCCAGTTTCACAGATCAGAGTATCACAAAACAGACCTAGTGAAACCAGTAGTTTTAACAAACAATCCTAAAGCCAGGTACCATTAAAATACCTTCTTTCCCAACCCTTCCTTGTCTGCTCTCATCAATACTGTATAGTATCACTGCTCTGTTCAGAGCAATACTGTGGGCCTTTTCTGAAAATTAGCTTTCACTTTCTTTTGAAAAATTCAATTATTTAGCAGTTTCTTACAGAAAGGTAAACCCAACAGCTGATTGAGTCCAAAAGGGCAGCTGTGAGTGCCTCAGGCCAAAGCACAGCTTTGCACAAGAAGCAAAAGATGCTTTAGGAATGTAAAGCAGTACTGTATCTGTACAGAGCACTGGCTCCTCTTACTGCTCAAGTCTCTCACTCAAACTGACCTTCCTCTTCTTTCCAGCAACACACCCCAGAACCATTAATAATGCTGATAATTACGTTTTTTAACGGTAAAGACAAGTTATTCCCATAAAGAGAAACATTAAACCCTGAGAAAAGTAACAAGAAAAAACAATCTTGAGGACAAAACATCTACATTTGGTTACACAATGCACTTTTCCAAACTAAACAGGTGTAACAAAAAACTGACAATGGTTTTATTCTAGCATCACAAAAGACTTTAAAACGAAGGTGTGAAAATCTTCCCAAGTTTTTGTTGTGTAAAGCAGTTAACATCCACAACAAATATAATAAACTGTCTCATAAAATTTGCAATTTCCTTACAATTCCTTCCTTACAATTTCTACCAATAGACCTAATTTCTCTATAACTTAATGATTTTGAAGCAACATTCTTATTCAGAACAACTGGCCTGTAGGATCTAGATCTGACAGTAAAAGGCACCTTTCTGACTATACTTTTATAACCTCTGAAAAAATTACTTTCTCTTGGAAAACCACTACATGTTTTCCAAGGTTTTACCTTGTCCTCAAAGCATTGTGATGAGAGTTCAAGTTTAATCTTTCATATGCACAGTATTATGTAGCTTACTTGAACTAATTTTAAAATGCCATTATAATGACTTACAAAACTGGCTGTTTATCACCTACACACTACTACTACAGCAGAATTTTTATACAAGCCTAGCATTAAAGCCAGTCTTAAAACCAAAACCCACAAATAAGTATCTACTCATAAATTTCACTCCAGTTAGCTGTTCAAAAAATCCAAGACAGGAGATAAAAAGCCTTGAAAAGCATTAAAAAGGCTAGATGCACTATTTCAAATTGTCTTCACTCATTCCTGCCAATAATGTACCACTGAAAATTCCCATTACTGTGATAACAGAGTACTAACTGCAAAAGGACTTCATTTCCTTGCTTTTTAACTTATATTTGTTATCAGCACATGTATGAACCAATTTACCTGTCAAGATGGTTTTTTGTGTGCTAATACTTTAGGGGATGTTTCTATAGTGATTCAGTCTTGACAACAAAGTCACATGCATAGTATAAGAAAGGAGTATAGTGGGGGGAGCTTATACCACTGTTATTTTTGGAGCATGGCCAACTATCATGTTCAGCTAAGACTTTTATTTTAATGTGGTTAACTTACACACTTGCACACACCCACCCCCAGTTCAGGATTTCAGCAGATGGATTTGTTTTCCACTATTTCCTTTTAAATCCAAGATGGGAAAAAAATACTTTTCAGAAATCAAGAAAAGCTATTATTTCTCCTGCTGACTTCCCCAATCCTATTCCCAAATTAAAGAATTAATAAACAGATAGTATTTACAAAAAAGCACTTAAACATACTTATAACCTCAAAATATCACTCTCTTTAACTCATTAGCAAATCTATGCTACATCTTAAAAGTTTTCATTTCCTCTGTGAAACTTAGTACTCTTAGCTTGCATTATTTACCCAAATCCCACATCCTCCATAGTGAAGTCCATGTTTCAGCTAGCACCAGAAGCTCAAGGGTAGTTTCATTAGTAAACAGTTGTCAAAAAGCCCACAATCTTTTTTACACTGATGCCTATATTCTCATACTCCATGCTCTGTCAGTAACTACTTAATTATTCCAGTTGTACTCCCACTATAAAACCAAACAACTTTTTACACACTTTGAAAAAAATGCAGAATATTGATATATAAACACAAATTATTCAGAATTTTTGAGCTGTTATACAACATACACAAACAAGTAATTACTCTCCATCGGGTTATCAGGTTATTCAAACTGATACCTGAGCTTCTCACCAAACAGCTTCAAGGGGAATGTAAGAGTTCAGAAGCGAAGTACTTGGAAAAGCAGTCCAAAGCTTCATCACCATTTTGAACAGCAAGCAACTCACCCACAATGATATATAGTCTACCACAAACCTTCCTGAAATCTTTCTTAAAGATAAACATTACAGTCTGAATTCTTCACATTAGAATCTTCATAAATAGTTAACTGTTTGCTGTGCTCCTCTGACGTATTTATGGAAGATGTTTGTGAAGTTTCACAAACAAGAGGGAAAAAGATATGTAAACAAACAAAACCAATTTTCAGATAAATCCTCAATCCCTCCACAACCATCAAACAAAAACAAAAACTGATGTAATGAGTAAAATGAAGGTAGTTGTAAAAGCAGGACATCACATGCCTCCCATAGGTAAAGGCAGGCCATTCTACTCTCACCTTTATCACGGTCATAGAGTAAATCTTCTGTTGAACAGGGACTGCCATCCTGAGATTCAGGAGGGCAAAAGGGAGAGACACACGGTGAGTGACTGCTGCAGCTGCTGCTGCGCTCCTGGACAGACGGAGTCTGCGTGTCAATGCTTCGGGTACTACTGCTACGATAGTGAGCAGGTAACGGGGCCCTTCGCCCATCGGGGATATCCAAAGGCTGCAAGAGAAACAAGCAAGTCATGTTACAAAGAAAGGCAGTCTCAGCCTGGAGTACTCACCAATGAAGGCATTAAGAATAACAAACAAGCCATTTTCAAAGAACAGGCAGATTTTAACAGAAGAAAATACTGCAATGTGCAAGGGACACAGCGCACATTAATTACGCTGAATACTGGAGCAGTGTGCACGTGTTCCAACGCAAAGTTAAGATCCGCACTTCAACACGTTCTAGTATTATGTTCTTATGGTTTTTATGATAGTTTAAAAAAGCAAAGCTCCCTCTCTAATTATACTCAGTACTACAATTTTCAATAAAGGTCACTGTTATTAAAAAAGAAAAACAAGTACCCCACCAGAGATCACATCTGGATAAAAGGGAAAGTAGAAAATGTCAAATACAATGACATACTATTGCCATAACAACCAACTAAACTACAATTATAAAAAAAAAAATCCAAGCTTTTCTAGTAAGTTGTATTTCTCTAGCACATCCCTACAATCCATCCTTCTACAGATGATCCACACACAGGCTTTTTAGTAAGTCTCACAAGCTTTGTCTTGAACCAAAGCTAGTAAGCTCTGCCTACCCGTATCAGCCTAGCTGGCACTGGCCAGAGTGATCCTGCACCCCCCTCTGCAATATACTGCATAGACATGTTCACAGCTGCAGACTGGCACGCTCTACTTACTTGTCCTTCCCAGTGGAAAATTAGTTTTTATAATAAACACAGTGCTGCTTTAAATGTAAGAAATCAAATGGGAATTACAGTTTTGCTTAGAAGTGAAGAGGGAAAAAATGCCTGCAAGATTTAAACATAATTTTTATCCTCACTTTAGTGAGGACTGTGTCCAAACCATAGAGAACAGCTTAAATGTTCTAGCTAAAAAAATTAATGTCTTTTTCCTTCTCACTTCAAGTGAACATTTTTATTTTATTGCCTCTCTTTCCCATATATTCCAAAACTGTAACAGCTTGTTCCAGAGTCTAAAATTCAACCCAACACTTTTGCTAGCAACGAGGACATGAAACCTATTGGCTGAATACCACATTCTCCACTTTTCAGCAACAGTCTATTCAGAAAATCACCACATATTACACAAAGAGGCAGACATAGCAGAGCAGGAAGATCATTTTCTTCTTATGAGCCTTCCAGTTAATACCATTTCATATTTCACATAAGAGCAAAGAAACACACTATAAAGAGAACATTACGGTTGCTACATCAAATGCTGTAAGGTCTGGGCACAGCTGTGTGGTCTGTTCCAACAGCTCAGTTCACATTGCATATGCGTTACAACACGACTCCCTCTTCTACTCCCAGCACCCCCAACAGGCCCTGACTCATTCAATGTACAAGACAGACCTGCAGCACTGTACCATTTGTTACACAGACAGAGAAAACAAGACTCAAGCTGTAGAAAGAAAACAGTCTCAATTATTCAAACCAATTATAACCAAACCAAAACAAACAAAAAAAAACCCACCACCACCAAAAAACTAAAATAAAAAAACCTGCCATACAGAACAGCATTTTTATTTCTGTCTCTGCCACAAAAATTCTGTGAGATATCAAGAAATCAGCTGAACCAACCTCTGTCTTTTATAGTATTTTATAGTATCTCTTCTGGATGTCCAGTTTATACAGGTCTGATTTGTAAAAGTCTTCTGCATTCACAGATGCAGGAGACTACAGGAGCTGTACTTTAAACTCCTAAAATGGGATGCAACATCCTGAGTTACCTGAAGAACCACACTACAGAAACCCGATGGATTTGTGTTTCTCCATCCATAATGTGTAAATAATATCATCTTTCCTCTCACACAAGTATGATAAAAACAACAAAATCTGAGACTCTCCTATTATAAAGAAGCAAAAACTCAGGAAGGAATTCAGGTTTCTGACTTCAAAGCACAGCATAAGCATGAGGACACAAATCTAAGGAGGAGAAAAGTATCACTGAACAGCTGCTCATTAAGAGCATATACTATAGTCTATGTAACAGGTAAAGCAACGATTCCAGAGGTAAAAAAACCCCACTAAGTGATCACATAATTAAAGACTTCAGGATAACACAGATGTTCTTCCACACCTGGATGAACAATGTAGTCTCAGGCAGTCAGGAAGTACATCCCAAATCACATATTTCAATCACCCCTGAATTAAAGCCTAAGGTACAAAGCATAATCTGTATTTTTAGACATTTATCTAAATAGCAAGAAAAAGCTAAATATTTATCATTCTTTCCAAGTGCGGTAACTTTTAAGGCATAGGAAACGACAGTTAATATTTCAGATTACTATGCTTTTGTATTTATCTTACCCTTAATGCTGACAAGTGCAAAAATCTCCCGAGAAATATCAACTGAAAGTATTCTGCTTGTTAACTTTATGTATCAAACCTGATCAACACAAAAAAATCACTTTCAAAGTTACGTTCTACGAGTCATGCCCAAACTGTCCTAAAACCGAAGTTCTCACAACCTTAAACATAAGAAACAGGGTAACTATTTTGGTACAGATGCTATTAATTTCCATAATGCTCAGTGCATGGAAAACACTAGAAATTACTGCATTCTACATGCTATTTCTTGAGGGGTTTTTTTGCAAGAATGCCCAGTCATGTACTAACCTTATGCCAAATGCATTCTGACAGGACACCTGTCCATCCCTATGGGATGTGTGTTCTTGGACAGTTACATACTGCTCTCATCTCCCTGCAAAGGTATAGAAATGCTCCATTTGACAACATGCATTTCTCAATACACAGTTAACATTCACTACTTTGTTTTCAGTATCAATTTTTTTTCTGGAAGAAAAGAAACCCAAAACACTCTATTTAGGAGCATCAGGAATGCTACCAGTCTATAACAATATTCAATGGGAGTCTCCTCACAAGCTGTATGGCTATTTGGGAGGCAACTTCTTGAGAGCAAAGCATTCAATGCTATTGATCTAAAAACTTTCCTCTCAACTGGAACACAAAGGCAGACATAGAAAAGTGCTTCTTCCTACTGGCATCAGTGAAGCCATCGATGCATTAGATAATGTGGAAGTGCAAAAACCATAATGCATCCTAGGAAGGAATACTTGGAAAAAAAAAACAGTTTTCAGATGAAGGCTATGAAGATTTAAGTAAGGTTCCTCTGTGTCTGTGCAAAATAGAAAAAGTCCTTTTTTTACAGAATTAAGTGTTCAGATAGGTACATAAAACCATCTTGCCATGTATTTCCAGAAGCATTAGAAACCGAACAAGAAACACAGTAATCAGTTTACATATATTGTGTGACAGTCCATCAAAATCACTTTATTTCTAATTACTTCTGTATATCTGAAAGACAGTTCTAGTATAGTATTTTTCCTAACAGGAGACCTATGAACCCATCATGTTCTGCTACAGGGCACTTTTCATGGTTTTCACTATTGTATTCCAGAAGAGGGGACACCTCTTATCCCCCAGTCCTTACAGGAAGTCCATCATCTTATTGTACGTCAGGCTCCAATGTTTGTGTTGTGGAGTCAGAATGGGGCAAAGAAAAAAGCCTGTCACAATTTCACAAAAAGCTCATTCCCTCTTACAAGTTATGCTGGAAACAGAGACACACCATCACACCTTGTCAACGTTAATCGGCAAGTTATAAAAAAGGAAGAAAAATATATCCAAGGATTTTCAATAAATGCATTAGAACATGAATTAGAAGTTCATTAATAAATATGAGAAGGAGGTGATTAAGAAGCGACTCAAGGACAACTTAGTTCTATGAAAGCAGAAAGAGAACACCTTCAGCTAACTAAGCAGGGTGAATTATGTGAAAAAGTACATATATGGCTAAATTGCAAAGAATTACATTTTTTGAATGTTTTGACCACTCACAATGCAAACCTTCTAAAATTTATAGTCAACTGGATTATTAAAAGGTAATGACACACAGACATTACTAATCATCAACTATCTTTCTGAAACACAAAAATAAAAGGACAATACGGTAATTTTTTTTACTTTTATAACTACAATTTCAATCATCATTAAGACACTGTTAAAAAAATGATTAAGGTCTCCAAGAACTAAAAGAACAAAGTCAGCCTGAGAAAAGACAAAAGACATAATCAAAAGCAACAAATTATCTTTGCTCTTTTAAGATAGTTTCTAAAAATACAAAATGTTACAGCAAGAAAGAATGGCAGAAAATTGAAAGAAAAACAAATAGGTTCACTAGCAATGAAACTAATGAAGTTTGGTTTTCTATGGTTTATCTTTTGTTCAGTAATTCCTAACCTTTAATCTTGCTGCCCCAACTCCCCCAGGCTAAAACACAGCTAAATTGTTGTATTAGGAGAAAGTTCACCAGCAGTAAGATTGAGTAAATTATGATCTTGTTATGATCTTCTGTAAGCAAACTGAGATCCAGTGATCTCAAAGACAGCGCTAGAAGTCCCACTCCACAGAAATTAACAGTTACACAGCAGGAAACAACCCTCTGTCCACAAAGATGGACTTGACTTCAAGGGCAATGCCTGATTTATGACTTTCTTCTGTCTGAAGCTCTCGCCAGCTGAATGTTTGGAGGAAGGGTTCACTATTGCCTTGGTTGCATAAACTGCTGAGCACCTCTGGCCCAAATCCAACAATGCACTTAAGTATGTGCTTAACTGTTTTGCTGGATCAGAGTCAGTACATTCAGTAACGTCGGAGAGCTCTGTATCCCAAGCAGTAAGCTGTTAAAACCTATGGACAACATTTAAAGATTATTTGTCTGATAAATAAATGAAGTATCTTCCAACTATAGAAGACTACAACCCTAGCCATAGCAATATCTATGGTGGCAGTACAACACACACCTTTTTGTACTCTTTGGAGATGGTGCAACAAGGCTAATTGATCTGGCCTTTCAGTTTGCACACTTCATTGCTTTTCCTTATTCCCCTGTTACCACACACACCTCTTCTAAAGGGAAGAGACAGCCTTATGAAAGCAAACTTAGCATACAACTTCCACTACTACAGTATTTAGTTCTTAAGACTGCTTTGTCTACACAACTAAAATGTCTAGAGAAGCCAACACTACTCCAAAACATTTTAAGTTTACTACTGAAATGAAGAACTACAAATACAAGGTTATAGTATCTTAAACCTCTGACAAAAGTTTTACAGCTTGGCTCATGTACTGAATTGCTATTACACACCCATTCATGAGAAAAGCACTCACATCTCAGAGAAGATCAGAAAAAAAAACAGAGTAGTTTATTCCACACCAGAAAGTTTTCATTGGCTATTTAGGAAACAGTGGCTGTAAACCAAGTATTCCACATTTTAAGTGTCATGTAAGCACTAAACTCCTCAATGACAAGTCCAATGCTCCAAAGGAAAGCTGTCCCATTTGTCAGTATTTCCCATGTCAGTATTTCTCCTATGACAGATCACAGAGGTTCCATGGAAGCAAGACGGTCCACATTCAATTTATGGAAGAAAAAGCATTAAAACTAAAAAGAAGAGCATAGCACCAGAAACTTGTATCTTGCTCAAGAAAAAGAATGCAAAATGAATCGAATACATCAGTCCTCTGATCTCTACTTATTAGTGAAGCCTGAAGTATCTGAATGTTCAAACACTTGCACTTCGCAAAAAACTTTCAAATTCTTTACAGAAAGGGTGTTCTAAATAAAGTATGTTTGGCCAGAAGCCCTTTAAACATAGAAAAAAAAACCAACAAAAAAATCCCATCATGCTAAAACACTGAAACAAAGCTTTCAAACAAACAGTTCTTTGAAGAAAATTATTTGTGACTTCAGCCACAAGGAAGGTTCCTCAAGAGGAAGGTTTTCCTTGTGTTTATAGATTACAAAGAGATAACAACTATAAACATGCTACTATACACTTACCTTGGATACTTCTTCTTTTCCACTGTTCTCCTTAATGAATACTTTTTCGAGTTCAGGGCTTATTCCTTCTACATTACACGGCACACGTGAAGCAGTTGATTTTGGCACTGAAATGTTTGACAGTGGCATAGGGACTGATCTGGAAATACAAGCCTAAAAGGTAGACAGCAACATGATTTAAAGATGGAAAATGAAATAAAGGCCGAAGTCTGAGACTAAAACTAGAAACATTACAAAGTCAGAAGCTATGTGTTTATTTTGCCATCTACAAGATCATCTTTACCTGGTGAATTTAAATAAAAATAAATGCCTGAATAAATCAAAAGCCAATAAAATCATCTGTCCTTAACTCCAAGAAGAGTTGTATAATCAAAGCATTCTATGACTTCACTTAGCAGTAAGTAGACAGGCGTATGTACTTTCCAGATGCACAGACTATGTAATCCAATGTAGGAGGATGGAGAACATGTGGGGTGCTGATGCTAACATCTTAACTGGGATCCAAAAGGCATTTTGGAACATTCCTCAAGCTTAATGATTCAACTGAAATATTCACTTACTGCACTTTTTATCTCTTTTCGTTGGCTTTAGTGAATGAAAAATCAGACATTCATTCTGAACATTTAACTTCCTTAGCTTATAGCTATTCAGAATTTTATGTTCTCTTAAAGAGAAATCATGTTGAGTTAAAGAAACAAGCATGTAAATAAGTACAAATATGGTTTTCAAAAAAGCCTGTTGAGTGGAGCTCTGTTACCAACAGGAAACATTCGCAAGAGTGCACACGCACACCTGCACAGTCAACCTCAAAAGCTTCACCTTGGCAGCAGCTACACCAAGAGCCATGAACAGTGCTCACACGGCAATCAGTGTGTTCTCCTCTTGCTCACAGAATCACACGACGCTTAAGACAAAATGTAAACCTTTTTTTGGAGTTCTTATCAAGTGAATCTTACACAATGTGCAGATTCCAAGGGGCAAGTCTTTTGTCTGCAAGCATTCTCTGACTGACAAAACACACTCCCTGTAAAACGGCTTCATCAGAGAACACTCCTCCCTGAGAAATCAAAATGTCACATAAGCAATGACAAGTGAGCTCCGAGTACTAAAGAATGTTACTTCACCGCGTATGTCCTAGGTGGGTTTCAGTCTAGTGTCAAAGACTGTTTGCACTGTGACTATAATGGCACAGGTACTTGCAACAGCTTACTTTGAGATATAAAGCAAAACTCTTTTCTATGCAAAATGTAGTAGGATCCTTCGTTATAAGTTCAGGAAGAAATCAAATTCCTATTGACTTGATCACATTAGGTTTTGACCACAAGATTTTAGCCACAGAGAAGGAATGTACAGAATCAGCTCAACCAGCTGCTGTAACTAGCTGCTTTATATAACACCAGCTAGTTAAAAAGGCACTCGGGAAATACCATGACAGAATCAACATTTCAGATGTTCAAACAGTAGTCAGTTAGTAACATGAAGTTCAAGTTATGGATTACTGCAGGTGAAATTTAATCAGGACTCAAATACCTGCACTCCCGAACAAGCCATGATTAAATCCTTTCTGCAACTGGCTTAGGGTTAGGAAGTCATTGACTGAACCTCACCTGAGTTTTAGAACTGTAATTGCATTTTAATTTTGCTGAAAGGTTGTAATGACTGGATCATGACTGCTTTGGACATCCTCCACTGTACCCTACTTTGGTACTCTCTTTTTCTTTATTTTCTATTTTTATTTTTTTAACTAGCCCAGATGAGATTACGTTGCAAAACCAATAAGCAAATGGAGGAGTTTTGAAAGGGTACCACAAAAATTAGTCTTGGAAGCAAGTACATATTCCTGGAAGTATAGCCTTATCTGGCCATGCCCAGAACTTTTACAGCATCATAATGTATTTCAGTTGCTATTCTGGTGCAACCTTTCCTTTATTATATGATGACCATCAGATAAACTCCGGTGAAGGTACAGCAGTATCAAGCTGTTAAGCAGTTCAGTGCACCACACAAGAGAACAAACACAAGACAGACAGGAAGGCTCAGCAGGCTCTTCAGCCAACCCTGATAAGGTAGGAGGCTGTTAATATAAGGCACTGCCTACTTACCTGAGTCTGACTGATTGCTATATGGTTGCCATGGAGAGGTGACTGACGTTCCTTCTCTTTGTTGTGACGACTGCTCTGCTTGCTGCGCTGAAGCTGCTGCCTCAGTTTGGCAATCTGCTGGAGAGAAGTTCAGGTGAAGCCAGAATGAGTTATCGAATGGGAAACTGCTCAAACCTTCACATATAAAGTGAATCATGGATATTTTAATCCTCTTCGGAGGCTTTTATAAGCATATGGGATTGCCTTTCCTTGAAGTATGACCATTCCTGAAGTATGACTTCTTTCTGCTTATCAGATGCTTTCTCCAAAGTATCTGCCCTATTTGCCAACCTCAATACAACAGGCTTAGTATATTTACTGAATCATTTACACACAAGCACTGTAATAACTGATGCAAAAAGAAAAGTAGTCAGAATGACAATATGCAGCATTTTCTAACCTATAACTGGTTTAAACTGGGGACTTTGAAGCCTACAGTTCAGTTTATTTGATCTTAAACTAAACCAAAATTTTCTAGTGATAATTCATCACAAAAGTAAAGAGACTTCACAAACAACTGGCAATCAAAATGCACTGCTCATCTTGGAGTACTTATTTAATACATTTAATAGCATTTCCATGCAGGCAAAATTATCACAGATTTCTTCATGCAGACAAAATTATCTTTTCTGCTGTTTGCTGCAAAGATGTCTAATCAAAAGTTACATATTTTAAATGTAAAATGCAACTAGAGCCATTCTCCATTTGACCTGCTTCTCAACAAGAAAACAAAGAATTTCATTGGGGGATTCCTCTACTTATTTATTCCTCCTGGGAAATTTCTACATGAAAGAGAGTATTTACCTCCATAAACACTGTCTCAGAAGTTTAGACTATGTGCAAATTCACACAACAGGTACAGACACTTCCTTAAAACTGGCTAATTTGTTCCCTTAGGCTCAAATCCCACTGTTTCTCATGCTCAGCACACTGGAATATAAGGCCATGCATGGCCCCATTTCATTTTTAACTCAGCTAGAGACACAACTTTTAAAAACGTGAAGGGCAAGTAAGGAGAATGAATGCACATGGAATCCATATATCAGCTGGAAACTAACCTCTGAGTGACAACTTACAAGTACATACACTCTGTGGTTACTTCCAAGTAGTTAAATGTATCACCAGTATTCTTGCAAAGCAACTCTGTGGCAGAGAATCACTTCACAAAACTCTTCACAGTGTCACAGATGACAGTGCTTGGTGAAGAGGTCTGGATCGAGCTTTGCTCCAGGCTGTGGGATTTTCTTTGTGCTGTTTCTGGTAGCACTCACAGAAGAACAATCTATCTTTAATGCTTCATAACAAGTCTTGCCACAGCTCATTACCCTTATTCAGAGAACTGCTACTCAGAAATGGCTGCATACTTTGATCTTTAAACAACACACAAACAGTTCAGACTTCCAAAAGGGTCTGTGCAGAATACATCCAGAAAAACAGAGCCCTAATACAACTGAGTTACTTACAAAGATGAGCTAGATAAAGAGAACTGGGACACTAATCTCTTGATCAAAGGTGCAACTCAAGCACCATGCTGGAAGAAACTTTGGAGCCTGAAGGGATATTTCATCTCTACAAAAAAAATAAATACATTTGTCTAGAACTTTTCCATTCTCCCTGTAGGAGTAACAGCAACTAGGAATTCCAACTCCATAGATGAAAAAACAAGCAGGTAACCACTCTGGTAAATTTAGGCACATCTACAAGTATTTATGTCTTACACTGGAATGCTGAAGAATAGAGAGAACTGGGAAATAATCTTCACCTTCCCCTTTAAAAACTGTGGAGAAACATGATGCCCAGATCAGAAGACAGCTGTGGACAGAGATGGCTGGCTACAAGACTAATCAGAAAGCATGAAGAGTGCTGTATAGAACTCTTTCATTTCTACTGCCTCACCTTGATGTTGTGTACTTCCTCCTAAGTCAAAAAGTTAAATACACTCTTTTGTTTAATTTAAATTATATATGGTTTTTGAGCTTTCCTTAAAGAATACAGAAAGAAATATCTACACAATACCACCTCAGAGATCTGGCTGACTGACTTCTGTCATGAACAGCTTGCAAATCTTTGAGGACATAGCATCTCACTGTAAAATTTGGATAGTGAAAGCTCCAAATGGGAGAGTGTTGATAGGCTGGTATGTCTCTAGGCTAGCCAAAAACTTTGAAGCTCTGATATGGTGAAAGGAACCACGGATCCCTGAAATTTAGGGTTCTCTCAGCCACCTCAAGAGTACGTATATTTTGGCAGTCAGGGGGTTCTTGACACTAACATAAAGAAAAGACCTCTTGGCTCACCGAGGAGAAACAGAAGATGAAAACCTGTTGATTTGACTGTGTATCTGAGACTGATATGATCACTTAAGCCAAACAAGCAATGAAGTGAAGAAATAGATGTGCCTTCTCAGATCATATGTGCTCGGCCCTGAACTCGCAGGGCTCTAGCTGCCTTTGGACAAGAAAATGAGAAAGTAATGATAGGCATAAAAAAAGGAATTTGCCATTTCTTATTTATCCTCCAGACCTGGGAGACAGAGGCTTGCCAGCACAGACAACCAGCAAGCTGGCAGTGTCAATGACTACATGGAATCCACTGAACTGAATTATGCTCCCTCTCTTCACCAAGGGGAGACATGTGATTCTACTAAATCACTAGCTAAAGCTAATAGTGAAATTGAAATAGCTTTTTTTCTTCTACAAAATTATCTTTTAATTACCAGCTATTCTCTATCTCAAACTGAAATAAAGCCACTGATACTAACAAGAACTGTGCTAGCTTCCTAGAAGTTTATCTACAGCTTCTTCTCAGGTAGCAGAGCAGCACCATCATAGCATCAAACATAAGCAAAATGATCTACAGACAAGTATGAGGTACACCGATTCTTACAAAACAAATACAATTCTTGGAGTAAGACAGGAGTCTGAAATACATGCCTTGATGGCACCTGTTTTACCAATTACCTCAAAGAAGCAACAGATCCTCTCCTGGGCACTCAACTGATGCAGTTAATATGAGCTAGGGAGTCTGCTGTGCAAAGAAAATGGTGCCAAGTGAGTGGCACCAGGAAAACAGGCACTTGAAGATCTAGCATTACACCAGATCTGTGCAAAGAAAATGATGCCAAGGAAGAGGCAGAAAAAGCACCATGTGCTATGCTGGGGAAAGCAAAGGGCAGTAACAAAACACTTTGTTTTCACAGAGCAGCTAAGAACAGGAAGACTTTGGGACACTGTTTCCCTCACACATCTGAGGACTGAGCATGAATGTGACTGGGGCATACACAATCATATTAAGGAACATACATAAATCATCACAAAAAGATCTAATGTGTATCCCTAAAGCAACCACCAAAGACATTTAAGCTTCAGCCTTGCACACATGTGCACTTAGATCCGTAACATGCCACAATTATTTTAGTATATCAATACAAATGCTCTCCATGCCTACCTAACTTGTAGATGGGCAGAACATTCTCATTAGAAAATATAGCTATTTTCTTACAGAATACAGCTGAAAGTAGAACACATTAAAAAAAAAAAACCAAGGAATTCATCAAGGAATAAACCCAATTTGAATGCTACTTCCAATGTTCAAGTACTATTATTTAAAACTGTTTTGCTACATTTCAATGTGTAAACATACATGGTAGTAAATTTCAAAGTATATATTTGAATTCACCTTTGGCAAGTACTCATGTTACTGCATGGGGAGGAAAACACAGCACAAATTTGTGCACATTTCAAAAAAATTAAGAAAATTATCAGCCTTTACTCTTCCAGTGACTGTCCTCTGCAATGTTGCTCATGCAGCAGAAAGACTCTTCTCTTCACCTACTATAAAGTAATTTATGAAAAACCCCCACCAGCAAAAAACACCAAGAAAACACAAAGATCAGTACATCAGAAACCTACACAAAATCATTCAGAGCACAACCTTTCAGTTCAGTCTTGATCGTTTACTGTCAAACAGCCAAAGACAAGAAAACCAAAGATTATTGAACAAACAAGTTAGGAAAAATCCCCCATAAATGTAATTTTTGCTTGCTAAGCATTTCTACAGCTGGAAGATGTAGAAATATGAACTTTGTCTATGCCACTTGTAATGTGCATGCAGTCTAATATAACTAATGGCACAAACCTGAGAAACAAGCAAATTAGGTCGGTTCTTTACAACACTGGGATCATCTGAATAGCCTGGTAATTTTTCCCTTTTGAAGGGACCTAGATGCAGACTACTAACATGAAGGAACATGACACGTCCCACCATACCTCTCCAAATGCTCACCAATATTTACCAGTCAATAGGCTGTATTCCTACAGCTCAGGCTACACAACGTGGCAACTTCCTACTGCTGATCAAACCACAAACTCCTTGTTAACAAGTCAGCTCCATCTCATTCATTAAATGTTAATAAACAAGTTAATCAGTAGGTCTAAGAGCAAAACAAGCATGAGAAATTCACCCTAAACCTTTGAATACAATATTTCACTTGGTATATGAAAGCACTTAAGGCATGCAATCTATCATATTCAAGTCTCTTTTATTCCCAAGTCCTTTTCAAGTACTCTTTTAGAGCAAAAGGGACCTTCCAATGGGTGGCTGCTGATGCCAGTGTAACAGATACAGCAAACAGAGCTGCTTAAGGGAAGTGAAAATCAACTGTCTGAAGTATGTCTTTAAAAACCTATACAGAGTGAAAAATACTCATTTTCAATAGTGGGTTTTTCCCAGTTCTGGGTAAATTCCAGTTCAAGTTAAGTTATAACTAAAATTGTCCCTGAACAACTTCAACAAGAGTTTCAAACTAATTATTTGGGTTGAAAAGGGGAAAAAAATACTAGTGGTTTAAATCACTACTTAATCTGTGTCCAATATAAAAACTGACAGCAGCTTTTATCTCCCAGTCAAGACACGTATCTATTAAAATAATATTAAACCCAGGTGGCATCATCTTACACAAGTTACGCTCAAGACTTCATAAGATCAAGTAGTAGAGCCCTTCAGAATGAACAGATTTTTTAAAAGTAGATTTTGTTATGAAATGATTAAAAAAAGTTCATATTGAGAGATTTATTTTATCAAAACCAATAACTATCATACAAGTGTTTGGCTAGTTTACAGTACCAAGATATTAAAAAATACAACCTAGAAACCATTCCATTAGTTGTTGAAGCAAGAAAACAAGAATCCAAACTGCTAAGACAAGCCAAGGAAAGTGCAAACAGCTCTTTACTTGTTTACTGTTGAATGCCATGGGAAACAATTCAAAATGCTGAGCAGAACTATGTTACCTACGCTACACATAACAAATGCAGTTGCCCAGGAGAAGGTGATATTTTTATTTCCATTACTTAAGCTCTTGTTTTCAGCTGCCCATAGCTTTGTCAAATTTTCTCCGAAGTCCACCATGCAACATTCTGCTCTATCTCCTTTCCATCAGAGACTTCAGTACAAGCAGTATAGTTAAGATTGTGATTAAAACTGAAAGGGGGGTGGGAAGAGATTTTACCATTTTATGTGCCAGAACACATTATTGTAGGTTTTTACCTGACTAGCTCTGTTTTCCAATGCTTTGGATGAAAAAGCCAAACATTTACCTGGGGGTCCTTTATGCTGCAAATGTGCTCCTTTAGCCCCTTGGAAGAATCTTTACATTTGGTGAAGCTTTGGCAAAATTTCAGTTTGCACATGTTCAAGAAAGATATCTGGAACTGGCAGTTACATTTGTTAGCAATTCTGTCTCTCACGGGCTTTACAGTGTGAACAGAACTGCCCCAGAGAATTTCTCCTTCCAGGAACTGCAGATTACTGTGGCACAAAGAAATTGAATGCACAGATACCGATGCATTGTTCTTCACACCCACCACACTGGCTTACAGGGATTAACTGAAGCCAAACAATGGAGAGCAGAGTTGACAAAGAGCTGGAAGGTAACAGAGTAAGAGCTCAGGTAAGGCAGATGAGTAGTGGCTGGATGATGCACACAGAATGACAATGGGCTATGAACTCAAGGGACTAGAAAAGATAAGAAAACTGACCTGAGAAGCTAGGAGAAGAACTGCAGGCTGGAGAAGACAAGGGCAATTTTTGGGGTGAACAACCACTGCAAAGTTTGAATAGAAACAACTCCCTTTCACAGAATCTATTTTATCCACTAATGTGCTCTATCAAAAAAGGAACTGTGAAACAAATTGGCCACACATTTCTTATCTTTGTCTTGTGGTCAAGTACACCAAGAGGGTGGCAACCCAGTACAATGGATCACTGTTAGAAAATGGCAGAAACTTGCTCACATGCTGAAGGTTTCACTATTACTGACAGCCACAGGCCTGTGGTGAAGAAGAGCTGCTTGTTGCAGAAGTTGAGAGGGAACTGCCAGAATATGAAGCATAGTCTCTCAGTAAAGGCAAGAAACATTATCCTAGAAAAACAGATGCTACTCCTGTCCGTGTTATAATTTCTTTGTGTTGGCAGGTGATGTTTAAGTCAAAACTTCTCCTTCTGCACTAATTTCTGGTCACTTAGTCTGTGATTCTAAATGGTTCCTCACAGCTGCAGATGAAGTCATCCAGGCAACTAAAGGCCCCATGTACCAACACATCAAGGTTTCATAAGAGGTACTCAGTGAGATGTGAACATACAAACCCCTTTGGACCAACCTCTCTTTGACCCAGGTCTTCCTCTTTAACAATGAAGCTATTGCCACCCCTGTATCACAAGATTATTCCATGTTTGTCAAATGTGACTAAAATTCGAGTAATTCAACTTGCATCGCTCCTTTTGACAACTACTCTTTCTACCAGTGGCTGTCCAGAAGACAATTATATATTGCTGGTAACATCATCTTAAGATAACCTACACATTTCTTCTCATTTTTTAATGCCCTATTCAACAGGGAGTCAGGACAGAGGATGAAAAATGCCCAGAGTATGAGGGAAAAGTTCCACCTCATGGGAATGTGCTGCAAGATTCATTTTTTGAAAAAAAAGTGCAGTTCTGAAGAGAAGCTACACTCTTCCTGACAGGGGCATGAGGCTAAATGTAGGCCCCTTATTGAGTACTGGACAGATTTAGTTACACCAACTCTGGACAAAATGGAAGTTAACTGGACAAAAATTGAAATACTGTCATTTCAGCTGAGCTAGAGAACATTTTACTGTATCTACTTTCTCATGATGCAAATCCACTTCACTTTTGGTAGGTTCTTTCTACTAGCAATTGTAGTCTACAGCAAAATATTTATGATTAAAGAGCATTTCAAGTACTCATACCATGACTGTATTAACACACTTTCATTTGTTAAATGCCCTTTCTATTTCCAACCTAAAATTTGAAAATATTTCTAAACAAAAATACGCTAACGTACCACCTGGCACTGCCTCTTTCAGGAGAGCAGCATTAAAGATCAAAAAGATCACTAAAGCAACCCTGAACAGAAAGCAAGCAACAAGAAGCTGGTTCCTCAACGCTCACTCTGGCCACTCTACCACAGTCAATACTTCACAGTATGCAGGGAGGAAGTCCAACAAACATAAAATAACAATCCCTCTTCAAACAACTCTTAGACTGGAGGCAAAACTTGTTTCAAAAGCAAAAGGGGGAGGGAAAGGGTGCAGTTTCCTGGACTCCAGATATGGCTTAAAAATGTCTTGGGCTTATCAAAACTTGAAAGACACCACTGTGCAAAACTTCTCACCTCTTTTAGTTGATCAGCACTTCCCCACGATGCTGAGCGCTGATGTGATCTCTTTTCTGCTCCCTCTTCAGCCCAACAGCTGGGTGTCTAGAAAGAAAACAAAGAAAATACGTGGTACTGAATTCTCCAGGGAAGAAAAACTTTCAGCACTAATTACTGGTTTAGCCAGTATAAGAGAAGAAAAAATTTCAGAATCTGATATGCAGCACTAATAGTCTCAATAAATAAAAAGTAATATAGAAAACCAAGGCTTTGTAAATCTGCATTTACAAAGGATGAGGACAACGCACATTACTGGAGAAGGAATCAGAGGCCTGATGACTACAAGAAGTGTACCTGGCTGCTCCTAGCTGGATTTTGGCATCCATGTCTAGGTTTCACTCAGGGTACAGTTTACAAACCACAAGATTAAAGGAAAAAATGTACAAACTAACTTAGAGATCAAATGCAACGATTCACTTCATCCACCTGTCTTCCTCAACTATGGAACCACAGAATCAATCCATTCTTACTAACTGACTTGATACAGTTTTGTACACTTTTTGTTGTTTTTAGCACCAACTTTCACGAGCAGCACAGTGACAGGCAGGCCTTTTCCATCCATATCTCAAAGTCCAGAAGTCTGGGGACTTTCCTTAAGTGTAAGAGCTAAAGTTAAACCCAAAAGACTGAGAAGCATCTGGAAGCCCAATCTCTCAACTACTACACTTATTCACCACAAGGCTATTATGAAAATTGAGGTTATCCACCAGAATTTCTGAATAAGGCAGCCACGGGAACAATAGGAACATCTAAAAACCAGGAAGAGTTTGGAACTATGTAAAACTCAGGGCTACAGAGACACAAATATAATCTGTGGGGAAAAAAAAAAGTGTTGTTTTTTTTCCCCCCCAACAATTCCTATCAGGATTAGCTGAAATCTTTCATACTAAGTCCACAAGAAATAAAACTGTACCACTGAAAATGTTGAGAATTTGTCAGTACGGTTTTTTGTGGGGGGAGACCGTTGCTGTCACTTCTACAAGGGAGAAAGAACCCCAGCCCAGCAGGACAGATAGGATCTGGGACCCACCTCCCTGCAGGACTTGTTCTCATACATTGAAACCCCACTCCTCCACTGCTTTTCTTACTCTTCTTCCTCTCTAGGATCTAGAAACTTCTGTAACACCCACATGGATAACGAAGACTGTTCTGCTCAGGAAGGAGGCTGGATACCACCTTGAGGAACACAAACCCAACACCTGCAGCTCCTCACTGCCCTGCAGAGGGAGGTGGGAGCAGCCCTCCAGGGCCAGGCCACTCCAGCCAAGCACACCAGGCCAGACATGCTACCATCAAGCACAGACCTTTAATTTTAGAGCATGGACTGCACCTTCATAACCACCACACTCCCACAGCCTACAGCCCAGCACCTAACTCACCAGTTTAATATTTAATGTGCTCAGTCTCTCTGTATGCACAGGGCTACATAACCCTCTTGTGTTTTCTGCCAGCCCTGCACTTTCCATGTTTTCGGTGGAGCTTTTTCTGTTATTTTTACACCACCAGGAATACTTCAACCAAAGGCCCAGCAAGCTGTGTGGGCGAATAGAAAACAGTATGGAAAAAAATAATTTCAGAAGTTTTTCCTGCATCTTCCCAGAAAAACAAAAAAAAAGTCCTTATATAGAAAAGTTTAGGGTTCTGTGTATTTATTACATGACTCTGCCATGTAATACCCCCTTCTGTTTGGGTCTGGCAAAGAAACCAGAAGATAACGTGGTTATGAAAAAAGAAATAAAATCTAACATGGAAAGTTAAAACAGTCACTTAAAACTATGTCAAAGACATGGGAGCCCCTCAGCCAAGCAACCCACGACTCTCAGCACCCAAAGCAGAGCCTCTGCCACAGGTGTGTGCTACCTGTGTGTGCATCTGCTTGCTCTGCCTTTTTACAGAGCCATGTTCTAAGTAATTACTTATTTTTGCAGACTGGGTACTTACTATTTCCCTGAAATTTGTGAGAAAGATATTCTGTTGGTTTTAAATGTTTTGTTTTTTTAAAACATTGAAGTGGCTTGCAGATTTCTAATGAACTAGAGAAAATGGGGGAAATCTGTTACTTTTTCAAAATCATGGGCTTTCATAATCTGTTACAATTTACTTTCTGATTTAAATTGCTCTTACAGTATTTTACCATATCCCAAGTACAGCTAGAACCATACCCTCACACAAAAACAGCAATGTAAAGGGAATTCTGAGAAAATTTATCTCCTAAAGAGTGTTTTCTGAATACAACACTGCTCCATATTTGGGGAACAACTCCAGGATGAAGCAGAAGCATGCACTGTAAGTACTTAAATACTTACCTGTAGTGCAGGAGGGTGTACCAGGGATCACTATAAGCCCATGTCCTTTCAACTACAGCTTAATAAACTGAAAAGATGTCAAGAATCTAAAAAACCAAAGTGACTTGTTCAATAAAGAGATGCACACTGTCAAAAAACAAAACATACGTAGAATACAAGGGCTTGATTGTATTTTTTAATAAGCACAGCTATTGATCCAAATAGCAAGGAAAAAGCAAACTAACATCAACACCACCACTGGCTGTTAGGAAAGAGAGGTGGGAATCCTTACACTGCAGTTGATTTATTCAGAAATCAAAAGTAAAAACTAGAAAATGTCCATTCACTTAATACTAAGTTTTCTACTTTTTCAAGTATGCTTTGACATTTTCTTCCACTCAAATAGCATCTCCCTTGAGACAAGGAGTACACAGGTGCCTTCAACCCTGGTAAACTGAGTCAAAACACAATCCTTCAAAATTTACATACACAGTATACAGGGGGCAGACTATTTGTGACCCCCAATTTTACTTGTAGTATTAGATTACAAACCCTGTATGATGTTCCTCGCACAGTACTGAAGTCAGACACTGTTATATTAATGTGCTATTTAGAGGCAGATTTTTTAAATCATTACAAAAAGAATACAACATGAGCAGTTACTAGAATATTATAGCAAGCTACTCTTCTTCAAACCCTAGAAATTGTTGCTTATATTGTAATCCACATTGTATGAAGAATAGTTTTGGGTTTGTAACCCCAAATTTTTATATTCAAGCAAAAGCTTTTAAAAAACAAAGCAAAGAGAAGCACTCCAGACTTCTTGTATTCAAACAGAAATTATGTTTTTCTAAATTTAGCTTGTGTATGACCATTTCATAACTCATTTAAATGCTGTCATTTAGATTACAAATAAGAAGGGGATGTGTAGCACCCATATCTGTCACATTTCATGAAAAGTGCTTTCTCATCTTATTTACAACTTCCACAAAACAGGCTTATCAATGGAAGCCTTCAACTGAAGCTGCAAGTGGACTTCACAAATGTTAAACATACTAAAAAAAAAGTCAAAATATAATTCAGAATTGTATTAGAAGCAAAATTTCCTTATCACAATGAACAAAACCACAGCTGCTGCACCTCAAGTCAGAGACAGAATAAAGAGAGCCTCTCACAGTAAGAAAGGTCACGCACTATCTGTGAAACTGGTAACATTTCAGAGCAGAAAGAAATTTAGAGCACCACAGAAGTATGTGCTGAACTTCATGAAGAAGGATTAGTCCTGCAAGTCCATAATGAGAAACTAAGATTTTGGGAGGAGAACCTTGAAAACATGAAGCAACACATGCTGCAGCTACAAGACCTGGATCCCTTGTTTTCAAGATGTGAAGGTTTGTGGTCCACCTCAGCTGACACCTGTGACAGGACATGCTCAGAATGACACATCTGGTTGCTCTCTTCAGACTTCATGTAAACCATAATTACCATCGTTCTAACTCACCCAGCCTTGTGGAGATCAGCACTTCTTCCAATACATCTGGTAATCCTGCCTTGCTTTTCCATCCACGCCAGAGACATACACCTACATTCTTTCCACTTAGGTAAGAATGACTGCATAGCATACCGACCTACCTAAACCTAAAATAAGACTGAATTACTCTAGATATCTCACATTTATTGCCAGCCCTTCATTCCAATTACTACATCTAGCCTGTATTCCAAAATATCTACATGTGTCTAGGCTTTACAGGGGAAGCAATGTTTTTGAAGAACTTCCACACTCAAAAGAAACCCAACAGCAGCAGAAGATAAAAACAGATGGGCTTTCAGATATTTCTAAAGTATCCAAAGGCTGTCTAGAAACTTTACAAAAACACATTGCCTAAGGAGTTAGAAGTTAATTTGACTGTAGATTATGACTCCTAAACATCAGACAGGTTAAGAGAAGTTAGAACAACAAATTCATAGCTCTACAACACATCTCTTATTCCCTGCCCCTTCTGCCAATGTACATCATTAAAATATCCCATAAAATCAATGATAATTAATGCACCAATAAAAAAGCTTCACAGAATTGAGTTTCTTTATGATTTTTAAATTTATGTTTATGATTGGTTTATTTAGCTTATGATTTTTAATTTTAGAGCAAAAAAATTATATCCAGAAGAAAACAAGATGTGTCTAATGAGGGCTAACTACATTAAAGCCTTGGCCTACCCATACGAAAAACATATTTTAGCCAAGCATTCCAGACTAATAACTCTGCATTATTCTTTAGATTAGACAGTAGTAAAAATTCTGAAAGGCATTTTGCCAACTTTCTTCAATTTCATTTGTGTAAAACCTCATTGCCATATTCAATGGGAAAAGCACATCCAGCAATACTGGAGTCCAGTTTAAGCTGTCAACTGGAAATCAATGGATAACATGCCACTTGGCCATTTGTTCATTTCTCTGTATTATTTATTATTTGCATTATTGTACTTATTATTTGTATTATTTAGAAAGCCTACACAGACAAACTTAACTGGTAATATTTTTGTTATGACATCAACATGTTTCTTTCTAAACTCTCCTTTTTAATTTTCTAAGTATCTTTTAAATTACTTAGCTACTACCAGATAATTATATTGATCAACTCTGGCAATTAGCCAAATGTTCTGAAGATTTTGAGGTTAGGCATAGCCATTTCAACATTGAGTTATTCCTTCACTATGAAGGGAGAAATACTTAAATGATGAAGCGTAAAGAAGTACAAAACTGCTCCATCAGTGCTCCCAAAAAAGACAGAAAAAATGGGGAAGAAGCTGAGTTTTAATACTGAGTTTTTAATGGCCTTAAAGAAAAGTTCAGATTTTACATAAGGAGAGGGAAGTAGGACAATGGAGGAACTCAGGAAGGGGATCACAAAGTATATCAACACCTGTAACTTCCTATAATAGGAAGTTTACCTGCATTTCTGAAGTACTTAAAACACTACTAAATAGAACTGCATAGCTCTGATTATTCAAAACAGGCTGTTTCTTAAACATCAGCTACTTGTATTCATATGCACACGTACACACATGAACATACATACAGAATTCTGAGAAATACTGATTTGTATAACAACCACAATGTAGTGTTACAGTATATTTTTCCAAAAGCAAGCATAATCACCTCACTTCTGTATTTTCAATCAGAAGACTTTGGGCAAGTAAGAGGGACACAGAAATATGAACTATAGTTCATAGAGATACAGCATACAACAAGATATAACAGAAACTCAACCAAACAAAATTCTGATCCCTCTATTTAAATGAGACCTTATTATGAAGAAACTTTATTCATGAGCATTACACAGGTTGAAAGAACTTAAGTGGAAGCAAGGACTTGCAATAAAACTCATTAAAGGTTCATCTGATCACCATGAAGACCAGAAACTGACTCTTTTCTTTTAAAAAAACATAATTCTAAGAAACTTGGAACAATCATACTCACCACCTTAACAAAACTGCACAGAATTTGGATTTTAAATTAATGTTTAATTAGGGACAAACCACACCCTTGAAAGAGAAATAATTATTCCACCTTCAACTTAAGTTATACTGACAGCATTGTTCATGAGTTTAGAAGAGATAATTTATCCTCCAATGAAACATGCTCATACAGAAAAATGGTGTATTGATTTTCACTATCTTTTTTATTTGTTTGTAACATCCAAGTGTTATTATTTTTAGATAGCGTAAACTGTATGAACTCCCATGAGCTAAACTGCTACTTAGCCAATAAACATGAAGCAGTAGAAGCACTTGTGCTGTCATCAAGGCAAAGTGCAATGCTTTAATTTAATTTAACTTAATTTGCTATGCATGCATCCTACCAACGACTTCGAACTCATCCTTAGTTCTTGAAATTAGATATACTTCAAACTACACAGAGCTCGAACAACAAAAACCCCCACACACACCAAAACATAAGACAATGTTTTATGATCATCTACAAGCCTCCCTAGCGAGCATTTTATCTGGGGGGAACAAAAAAAAAAACCCAAAATGGAAATCACTGTGCAAATCACTATGCTTGTTCCATCTCACATATTCATATGACTGTATGAATATGAAGTGACTCAAACACTGACAAATACTTGAGTTTGGCATAATTTGAATAAAAAGACAGCTAATATAATTCCTTACTAGAAGATATCCACATATCCAAACCAGGATATTTCCCTGCTCCTATCCCTTTGCAATAATACTCCAGTTTGCAATGACAACAGTATGCCTTTCCTCTCTATTTGATTATGCTGAAAAGGAAAAACTTCATTTTTAGTTTCTGAATGAGGCAAAGGGAGGCAGCCAACAGTTCACATAACCTAAACACTTATTGAGCTCACTAGGAAAGCAACTTTACTGCCAAATACTTGGAGCTCAAATATTTATACAACAAGTTTGTTTATCTTTTTTGTAACTAGTGAAAAAGTTTGTTTGTGAATGTTTAAATATTCTAAATTTTCTATTCATCAGAGTATCTGCAAAGTTTGAGACGGATATGTATTTTAAGAGAGGAGTTGAGAAATAAAGTAACTACAAAGCATGCTACTGAAAATCTCCTGAATGGAAATTATGGTTTCAAGGCACAGTATTGTGAAAGGAAGGCACCTGGAAAATAAATCTAGGATTAAGAGCTTTTTAGGTAGATCTTTCATGACAGTAAATATGACTGCTGCTTTTTTGCTAAAACTGTCTGGTTTCAAAGTAAGCAGGACACAAAGACAGCATTTTTCAAAGGGTCCTTACTACAGTTTCTAAAAATGTTCTTCTAACATTTTAATTGCCAGTTTCTCACATTCATATAAATAAGATTTCTGAAAAATGTAGACACATTTTTTTTTCTTTCCTCAGCATTCTGCATTCTATGCTTATCTTCACCCCATCAAAGGGCTTCCTGCGTTGCATGACATCGTATTTTAGAGAAGAGGAAACTTACATATGCATTCTAACTTGTCCTGAGAAATTCAGTATTACACAACAGACTAGAATCATAATCTATTTCAAGACTCATGATAACTATGGACCAGAATCACGGCACAAGAGATAAGCAACTGATTTAACAATCTAACCTACATGGCCTGTTAGACTGAAAATATAACCGAAGAGAGCTAGTTTCTTCTCGTTTCCAATTTGGAACATAAACTCAGATGGCTTATTCCAACCCCAACAGCACTACTGAAGAAACAAGAATGCAGCTCCTTTGATAGTAATTTGGGGAGGGATTAGAATTATGTATATTTAATCTGTTTGACAGCGACTATCTTTGCAAGTAAAAAGCTCCAGCAGAAGGAGGAAGCATGAAAGAAAGAACATTCACCTTTCCAGCCACAGAGCACTGGAGCAGTATGAATGCCACAGCACCCTACCTGCCACAGGTTCCTCCTAAGGACAGAGCCCTGAAGAGAATCCAAGGCTATCACAAGACTACCAGGACATCAATAATCTCAGCAGCCTTCCCTCACCCCCGTGAACACACACAAATACACTTTTTGAGACGAACAAATTTATTACCATGATTTAGTAAAATCATTACTTTGCCAGCCACTGCTATATAGACTTTTTCTTAAATAACACTCAGCAAAATTTTGCATATAGCAGCATCAAAATAAACCAGATACAAGACTGAGATTGAAATCTGCTTGTTTAGCCTTCACAGATCTGCCCACATAAAGAAAATTTTTAACAACTGTTTTCTAAAAGCATAAAAATATTATCATCGTATACCATGTTACTGCATTAACACTGATTAAAAAAAGACTACTGTAACCTAATTTAGGGTTTCATATTTATAATAAAATTAAGTGAATCCACATTTCCTCAGAATTAAATTGAGTAGACATCAATTATATGAAACATCTCTGTTGTGTTCTTTCACAGCTTTTACCTGAGTAGATTTATCTTTCATACATGAAGGGTAGTGTACATGGGGATCTCGTGGCCACTGTCCTGTGAGGTAAGGTCCTGTTATTGTGTCCAAAGAAGAAGTTCGCCTTATGGTACCAGAAGTTCTGATTTGCTGGGATTTTGGCCTGTCCACTGTAGAAAACCAGAACAAAACCAACAAAAAAGTCAGGCTAAATTTGATGAGAAATGTTAAAAGCTAGCTATGACACACAATGGCAAGAACACATCAGAAACCTTTGTCTAAATGCCAAGCTGAAAAGAATGCCATCACATCAAAGCAAGTAACATCAGACAAAGGAGAAAAACAAATAGAAAAGGGAAAACTTAACAGTTACAAAAATCCCAATGCTTAAGGTGTTCATATCTGGAAAGAACTGGGCTACTTATGCTATGTATTTTCATCAACAAAAACCATCAAGCAAATTTAAATACAGTAATGATGCAACACAGGAAAGCCAGACACGCAGAAATAAAGAATTTAACATAGTATAGCAGTTTTAAAGTAAGGTTGCTTAGCTTTCTAAATACTAAAATGCAGACCACGAAAAAAATTATGGTTGTTATGAAGAAGCATATCCAGCTTACTCTCTCTTCCATATTATTTAATAATTTAAATAAATTTAATTATTTAAATAAATTCCATATTTACAAGATCCCACTACAGGCCTTAGGAAGCTGAGAGTGTGACTGTCTTTTCCTCTGACAGAGCTCAGGTCAGACCAGCTGCCTTGTTTGTTTTCACTCATCATCATGCCTGCAGTCTTCAGCTCCTCCCTGTACTTCTCTCCCCATACACCCAGACCATGGAACACTTTTTCCTGCATTTCATTTGGACAGCAATGTGCAGGGTGATTCACATGATTGATGTGGGAAAGAACTGAGTTTTACAGCACACTCTCTGGATTGTCTTGCTTTGTCCTTTACGCAAAATTACTTCATATAATCATTTTCTAGACTTTACATTAGCCAACCTAAGCCCTCCATTACAGCCACTGTCTCACCCCTACTACTAGAAATTCACAAGTGAGAGAACTTCCAAGTTGGTCATGTGCTATGCACTGATCTGACCCACCAAAAGCCTACTCAGTGCTCAGAACATGAGAGCAGACCTGCTGACACACTTCTGAGTCCAAACATGACCACTAGCCTTCATAAGCATTTCCTATTTGTGTATCACCTAAAACTGATAGACCTCAACAGGCAGAGTCCATCATCAATGTCTTATATAGCATTCAGTACTATTAGGGTATAGCTTGCACTAATACAGCATGGTTATAGTATGATATATGAGCATGATAAGGTTAAAACAGACCTTTTTAGACAATAATAGAGCTGTTGAAATACTTCATTGGCTACTCATTTTAGGTGAAGACTTCTAAATAATGCTGTGAATTGGACATGACATACCTGCTGCCCTTTATACTGTAATTATTTTGACTGCCTTATCTATAAATCAAATCCCTACCATTTCAAGCATATCTATCCTTATAGGACTCCAGTTGTGACATATTTGTATTTTAAGAAAGATTCTTCAACTATTAAAAGTAAAGAAGTCTGAAGTCCAAAAGAAAGATGACAAATTTTAAAAATGAAGCTGGTGTTTACGTTTGCACTGAAACACAACTGTACCTAGCAGGTACATAGCTAGAAAGCATCTTCTAATCTTCCCTGTCCTGCTGTGGCACTATGCTACTCTCTCAAGTAGCCCAAGTTTCTCAAAAAACACCTTTTAAAACAAGTCAGAGACAATGCACAAGATAATGTTTGAAGATTAAGAAATAAGGACTAAGTACACCTTTGCAAACTTCACATTTAAGAAGTCTTGCTGACAAAAAAACCCAAGAAAATGCAAGCTCAAAAGACATAATAAAATACATCCAGAGAATTAGCTAAGGTTTGTGACTTGTTCTACACCCAGAGGAAAAGCAACAGAAATCCCAACATTATTAACTAAAATAATGCCATTAGAACTAAAGAGAAACAAACACCACCAAAAATTACCAGAGTTTTTCCACAGTCACCTTGGAATTGGACTGCTAGACACTGTCAAGCTCTAAAGCCAAGAGAAGAAAAAGCTCAAGACGTGGTTTCCAAAGTCCCTACTATTCATCAGTGTTTCTTTGCATTACAGGAAACAAACAACTTCTCAACTGCATAAACCAATTCAAGTTAACACCAATTTAAAGCCATCCCCGTTCCATTCCCCGTGTTGTCTGCGCTCCTTCCACCTCCTTTGAGGTCGCATGCACCAATGGGTGAATCCTCCTGGCAAAATAATTCATGGACCTAAACATGGAGAAAACTAAAGTGCACCCCCCCAAAGTCATCAACACAGGATTTTCCCCATTACAGCAGAGACATATTCACAACATTACACGTTATGCATGTTATGGCATAACATAATGGGCAGAAACAATCAGGAGAGCCAGCAGCAACACTGAGGTCTGTTCAATAACAGTTTAGGTTCCTCATCCTTTACGATGCATCATTAGATCACAAAAAATAAAGGAGAAGGGACCTATAAGCATGACATTTGAAGCAACTTTTACAAATTAGCATTTGACAAAGTGTCTCATACAGGAATGTACTCAGAGATGAAGGGATGCCCCAGAGAGAATCACTGTACTGGATCCCAACAGTGGCAGATCAGATCAGCTTAAATTGTTTTCTAAATATTAGAACTGGTCTCAGGGTTTATTTCTTAAACTTGCTTTTCTCACCTCATTATAAGGCTTCCCACCACTCTAGGGAGCTACTACATAACACTTCTCCCCAAACTTTCATTATCAATGGAATGCTGATGCTACTATCATGAGTATCCTTCTCCAGCCCATATAACTCTCTGGTTGGAAACCTCATGCTCCAGTTTCTCAGAGAATCAAGACAGCTTAAGCACTTCAAGAGGTCCTGAAGACTTTAGCAAGCAGACAGGCTTCAACAATATTAGGAAACATCTAAAATTACAGACTGATTTTATCCAAGTTTCAGACTACAACTCATCTGACAATATCCCAAGTGTATGAATGGATAAAACTGCAGTGGTAAGTCAGAAAGAAGGATTCTGCTGTCTTCCTCAGTGACATGTGAGACATCTCACAAGAAGCTCAGCTCTACCTCCAGAATAAGCAAACTTAAGATCACAGCACTTAAGCAATGTAACGTTACCTGAAGAAGTTAGTTAGAAATTAGAAAAGATATATGCTTGCAGCAAGGCAAAATACCTCATGACACTGAGATTAGCTCAGCTGGTTAGACCACGGTGCTAAGAATGCCCAGGTTGTGGGTTTGATCCCTGTATCAGCTGTTCTCTTCAGTGTTGGACTCGACGATCCTTGCAGGTCCCTTCCAAGTCAGAATACTCTGTGTTATTTAAAATATGCCACAAGTTTTAAGGACATGTATTTAGGGTATATTGCTACACAATTCTAGTTATAAGTGTTACACAAAATGACACAAGAGTCCACCTGAATACCACAGGTAGTGAAATTTGGTGTCATCCTACCTCCCAGTAGGAATTAACTAAAATAAACTGCATGAAATCATGATTCTGCATGCTGCATTGAAAGCAAAGAGAATTCTAGTTATACCAACCAGACTGACTGAAGAAAGGTTTCCATTTCTGACAGGAAAAATGTAATTCAGTAAGAGACTAACACAACAGCTCTTTTGAAAAGGACATAGGGCTGAAATAAAACCATCTGCTACAGCTCTAAAATGAAGAGCTTGCCTTCCTATCTAGGATAGAGGCAGCTAACCCACACATAATCTAAAAGCCATGTTCACAGTCCATTCTTAGCTTAAATAAAGCTTTGTGCCACATGTGCAATGAGGAAAATCACCCGCAGCAGAAGAGCAAGACTGACAGCTAGCATTGGTAGCATTAAAAAAAATTGCTTCAGCTAAATCCACCAGAGCTCATCTGTCAGCATCTTTTCTTCCCATGTTTCTTTCAACAGTTAGTAAAAGCAGTTCAAATTTGGCCTAAACTTTTCCACTCATGTACTTGCATAGATGTAACCAATTTAAAGACTAAAATTATCCTAAGAATGCCTCAGATGACACAGACACCTCTCAAGTTGAGCAAAAAACATGAAATAAAATTCATTCTTCTTCAAAACCAGGAGTATTAATATTGTCATCTCACTATTGATGTCAGCTAACTTGGACACTCTCCTGCTAAAAGGTTAGACAACATTCTTGCAGTAATTTGTTAATTTCATTTCTCAAAAGTTTGTCTTTAACTGAAACTATTAACCCGGGACACCATGAAATATCAGTACTAAATTTCACAATAGATTTTCACAAGATGTTGTTTCTCTTCAGTTTAGTTGCTAGCATCCCACACAACCTTCTGGTTACAAGCTACAAGTGAAATGAGTCCCAACCTTAGGACTCATCCACTCCTGAAGAATTTCAGATTTTACCTAGGGAAAGAATACAAACTTCAAAAGGATTTTCTCCAAAAATACTCTTAGGAGGAATCACTATGACGGATATCCCAGTTTGCTTAAGACTCTTTTCAAGAGCTACAAAGTCAGAGTTCAAGCAGTCTGGCTCAAAGGATACTCAGAGACTGCATACAGCACCATAAAAAAGTATCAGATATTCTAGGACTTTCCTACCAGAGATGATGACAAATTTTCAACAATCTACAAACCCAATGAGATGCAGAAGTGCCTGTGTGAATGCTTCTTAAATAATTATGTGGAAATGCAGTCCAGGAAATCAAAAACTAGAAATGGAAAGCTGAATATTAAGGAACGGTGACCCACAGTGACCCCTAAGAATGATGGTACAACATCATTTAGGTCACATATGCCACAGCAACTACTGATGACTGTCCCACCTCTCTAGTTAAAAGTTCTGCCTCCTGTTACCCTTGTACAAGCATTAACAGAGGGGTACCTCTGCTCTTGCTTACTTTGGACAGTGATTCCCTGCGTACCACAGAAGTAAACTTCTGGATTCAAGGGGATTACAACTCTGAAGAGTCTGGTCAAGGAAGGCTTTTTTGCTTTTTTGTTTGCTTTTTGAGCAAGTATATAGTGACACTGTATTGAATTCTGAATGTATATTTGATTGGTCTTTCCTGCTCTGATTATGTAGGTAGATGGTCGAACTGGTGCGTGTTTAATTTGCAGAACTTGTCTCTGTGACTGCCAGGAAAAAGACTGAATAATGGGGATTTAGAGGCCACTCCAAAAAAATATTTCAATCTTCATTCTCAAGAAGGCTTTTCTCTTGTAATTGGAGCCAAAATCTCTCATGAAAAAGATTAACAAGGGATTTGGGGTCCCCCGAAGTTTTACTCCAGAGGAGTAAAAAGATCTATTGGCTCAAAAGACATTTTCCAGTTGCCAGTGACTGACAGACTTGTTTCTGACCCAATCTGCAAAGTGGCTGCATGACTGCATTAACAGTTCACAGTGGAGTAGAGCAACAAAGAGCATGCTGTTTGCCATGTACCATTCATACAAAACAAAAAATAGGATTTTAAACAGAATCTTTAAAAAACTACATCACCCTTGTATGTAATTGAAAGGAAAAAAATGTGAAGTTACTGCACTCTTCCTTCATAACTTCAAATCAAATAGCTTAATCTCTTTAATAGCTTAAAACAAAGCAAAATACTAGCTTTTTCAAACATTTAAAATGCAGTACAGTATTTTGCTACCAAAATTATAATGCCAATAGAATATAAAAAGAGACAGTCATTTGAAGTTACCTTCTGATACATCTCTAAAGTACTGTACATTCAGCTCCATAAAACGTCTGTCTTCATTATGTGCACCACATTGGTTTTGGTTCAGTTGTATCAACTTCAGAAATTATTCCCCAGTTTCTATTTTTAGAAATCGAGAGAGAGAATGACTAAAAATGAAGAGGGATGATATTCTGAAGTTACTACTCTAAAGAGACTAACACAATCCACTTTAATTTCCTCTCACTATCCTAACCGAAGAAAGAAAAAAAAAAAAAAAGGCACAGAACAGCACCATAATCTAACCTAGACCCCAACAATCAAAACTGAACAAGCAGAAAGCAGGCTACCTCATGAGAGCTAAGATCTTTCCAGAGATCCAGGTCCATGAATGACATGCTTTCTACATCCAAAATCTTCAGGGAGGGAAAAAAACAAAAGAGGGGAGCCAGTCTTCCACAC
The DNA here is from genome assembly GCA_013398175.1 of Climacteris rufus. Taxonomy (NCBI): domain Eukaryota; kingdom Metazoa; phylum Chordata; class Aves; order Passeriformes; family Climacteridae; genus Climacteris; species Climacteris rufus. Next base: position 198,814 of record VZRZ01005116.1, on the reverse strand, counting down.
AGATCATTTCACAGTCTGGTAGTCAGAGATTTGGTTTTGTACTTGATAAGGCTTAAGAGAATTCACACTAAACTGCAACAAACAGCAAATCTATCAAGACAGAAAAACACAGTAAAACAAAACCAGCTTGTTCCTTCAAAGGAAAATTGTACACACTGATCCAGCGTGTGGGATTTAGCAACCAACCATACTGAGGTATCTTTCACAGTTATGACGAAGCCCTCTAGAAAGGGAAGAAGTCTTCTGATTAGTCACTGAATCCAACCCCTAAGTTAAAGCATTTCCTTCCATCAAGGAGGTTTCATGCGCGACTCTTCAAGGACGTACAGCTCTGCTCACCTAACTGCACAGGAAGGCACAGTGCACAGGGCAAGGCTACGGATACTGGAGGAAGTAGAACACGTGGATGAATTTGTACGCATATTTCATTGGACCTGCAGTTGACTCAAAGTCCTGGTTGCCTCTGTATGTTGAAGCAAGGTCTCTGCCTCATGTCCCTTGTTCCCCCCAACCACAGGTCAAGTAAAGCGTGACTATGAACATTTTTCAGAAGTCAGATTTTGTTCACAGCAAAACTCCCGTTTAAAATCAACATTATCCTTAGAGATGAAACACAGAGAGAACGCTCTAATCTCAGTAAGAAAAGTAAACAAACCATATGGCAGAAAGTTTCAGCCCTCTAAAGCTAAATTATTCTTCTAGCAAGGATTACTGCTGGCATGTATAGGACCTGGAGCATTTCATACCACAAAAGCCTGCTTTGTTCAACAGATGTAACCACTTGCATTCTTCTAACAGGATGCCATGTAGGTAAACACTACTTCCAAACCTTACAGATTTTTATGTATTTCACATTTTTTGAATATATTTTTCTTTGTAATGTTACTACTTCAAATCTATATAGTACACAAATACCTAAAACTAGCATCATTTAATAAAGTATCTAAAAATGTTTATACTTTAAAATTGATTGGAGCTCAGCAGCTAAATACTTGGGGAAAAGCACACTGAAACAACCACCCATTAACTGTTGGACACTTCAACCTATACAGAGAATTTCCCTCCTTTTAGTTCACTGATTTAGATCTGTTGAACCATCTATTCTATGTATCCAATATTGAGAATCAAACTGGGAACTGAGAACAGCACTGAAGCTTGGGGTGTTATTTCTTCTTCCAGTATACTAATAATTAAAATATTGAAGGTCATTATAAACACAAGCAGCTAATTCAGTAGCTAAAGAAACTACCACCTTTTTCATATAAACTTGATGACTCTGAGGGGATTTCTTTTGTTGTTGTAACAACAGTACTTAAAATTTAACATGATACATAAAGTGAAGGCTTTGTAAACCTTTACTCTAATTCCACTTTCCATCAAAATGCAGCTGGACATAATAAAGAATAAAACAAATCAGAAAGCGTAACTCATCATCATAATCAAAACCCACAAAGAACTGCAATCAACACACAGAGGTTATACAACGCCATCATAATGATCATCAATTATTAGAACTAAAAAGCATTCTCCTAGCTACAGGAACTTATACTAAACAGGAATAATATATTTTTCTGAAAAAAAATATTGCAAAATAGAAATGTAAACCCAGACTAAAACTGACTGCCTAAATCAGAGTGCTCAACTTTGATGATTAAATAAGTTATCTTTTCATTATCAGTTAAGACATAGAAACAAGGACTAGAAACAACTTCCTAATTCTGGAGCCCACTTCACAGCTACCACTGACAAAACATATAATCACTTAAAAACAGAGTACAAACTCAGTCTTATAACAGCTGACTATTTTGCCCTCATCATTCCGACTATAAAAATGACCCAGGAAAATTTTTTCAGGTTTCAGGCCTTCTTACAGTTTAATATATTAATATTTACATTGTCAAACCAATCCACCCATTCATTCCCTTCCCTGTTCACCTGGATTCTGACAAAACACCTGTATTTTTATTCAGAGTAGATTTTTTTCTAGCATCACACAGTTAAGTTTCTAACCTGAGAGTCCTTCTCTGAGTCAGGTCCAGTTTGACTTTACCTTTCTTGAACTGTGGAGCACCAAAGGGGGTTTGCAGTATCCCACAAAATGCCTCAGCAGCCCCTGTGTGTCCAGCTGCTCTTCATGCAAGACCAGACCTGTACCCAGTACTTTTTCCGTCACTTCACACTGGCAGTTTAGAGATCTCACCATCACCCAACTCCACTCTCCAGAATTTTCAAATTAGATGCTCCTCCTCTGAGGAAATTATAATCTGCTCAAGTACAACCTCACATACATAAGCCTCCATTTTTTACTATTAAATCTCATTTTTTAAACTTATTATTTCAATTCCCATGGTTCTTGAACTCTTCTTGCATAATCTTCCTGCATACTAATTAAACCTCTCAATATTCATCAACATTTCATCACCCTAATTTCAAAATTTGCTTAAACAGATAAGATCTACTTCCCATCTAGGCAATTAGTTTTCATATCAAAACCACCAGGTTAGCATGACACCACCTGGAAAGCTCATTTTGCACTTTAACATTTCTCCCTGGTTTCCACCATCCCTTCAAATTTCTTCTGAAGTTTCACCAATAGCTCTCTATATTTTAGAACTCGACATGTTTTTCACATTGTTAAAACATCAGCATTGCTTCTGCTATGCTCCAGTATCTATTCTCAAATGGTGTCACTCCTACTTAACAAGACTGCCTCAGAAACTTGAAGATAAGTGTCAACTTCTCAGTTGGCTTTTCCAGAAACCTGCAACGGAGACCTCTGAATTGACTTTACTGAAATATACAACCTGTATTTACTGTAGTCTTGGTAATTCCTAATTCCAAATTACCCTCATCCCTTACAATTTTGGGGCTTTTTCACCTTTCTGGGTTAAAAATCTCTGTCATTACACAAAGTGATTTCTTAAACTTTGCTCTGGTGAGCACAAGGCATTGAATCAGTATCTGTGCTATCCTCCTCTGAGATTCCTGCTACTATTCCTTGGAGTTGACTTTGAAGCCATACATTCTAGCAAATCAGTCTCAGATCATTCTCAAATCTTTCGTTCTTGGTACCGAAAAGTGGCATCTACCTTTTCTTCATGTCCATGTTTCTATTATCTGTCTTAAAAGCACACAGAGTCTGTCTGTGTTTTAACAATTCTCAGCTAAGTTTCACCTTCTGATGACATTCTTTCCTCAGTTCTTCCTGATGTTTCTTGCAGGCTCTCTGCTTATTCCTAGCAGCCTTTTCGAGGGAAGTGTCCAATCAGATCAAACCCTTCAATTTTTCTGACATCTGAAAGACTCCAATAGTATTAAAATTTTTCATTAAAACAGATTCTCTCTGTATTCAAGGCAGAGCAACCCTGTCTAGACAAATTTTCAAACTACTTCCTTCTGCAATCCAAAATTTTACTCCAGATATGTGAATTTGAAACATACCTTTATGTAGGATTTTTTGTTTTGCTACATATGCAGGCAAATTTACATGAATAAACAAAGGCTAGATCTATGATTTATTTTATGTACAGTGTCACCACATTCACTTTTTCTGCTACTCCCGAATTTCGAGTTGTTACAGTTGGTAATTCCTATCTTCAATGTGGCCAATCTAAGTTTTTACAATGAATCTTGCAATCGAAAGATCTCCCTGTATCCTTCAACTTCATACTACAGGCTATACACATCACTAAACAAAATCATTAGATTCCAATCATCCGAATAGCCTAGTTCCTTCTTTGGAAGAAATTAAAGTGGATCTATACAACAATTCTACAGAACATTTTAAATAATATATGGACTGCACAGTTTGGTAAACAACTTGTTTTGAAAGAATGAACCTCTCTTTCTACAGTAATGCCCAAAGTTTATTTGTTTTTTTTCCATGTGGACAATGTCCTACATGGAGTATTTGTCTCCAGTCACTTCCTTGTATGGCCATTTCTCAAATACACATTACTTTTAAACATGCATGAGTTACAGTTTTGCCAATGAGAAATTTTCCTCTTCCAGATTAGAACCTTTTCTTGTTCCCCTTGAAAGCAACAAGAAGTATTTCAAATGTATTTTACAGTTTCTTTGTGGACAAAGAAAACATTGCAAAGATAATTATTTTGGGCAAGGTATCAGGTATAACAAAGGAGCCACTGAAGGTGAAATACCACAGGAATCAGAGTATGAGAGAAAGGAAGCGTAAGGGTATTCCACTATCAATTGCCACAATTAAGCAAACACAGCTATCAGTTAAGAATGAAAATTTTAAGACCTTGAACAGAAATTTACTTCTGTGAAGACAGCTTCTCCTTTAACCTGGCAGCTTCCCAACTACTGTGTAAACCTAAGTCTCATTCTGCATTCTTCAGCAGTTAGCTGATATTTTTAGAGTCACACTGGTCAAAGTCTGTTCTGGGACATTCAGCATAAATCTGGGTTTAACTTTCAGTGAGCAAGTCAACTCTTCATTGCTTTGAAAAGCAGAAAGCTAAGATACCACATATAACATAGATTTAGAATAATCTATGTTGAATATGGAGGTGTAACACCTAACTCAGAGTCAATGCTGCAAAGCCACTTGGTTTTCATAATGTACTTTCCAGGGCTCCAGACTCCAGGAAGACGAACTAGCTGACACTTGGCACTGAATTTAAGCTGACTCCATGTGTGAGAATTGCACTCACCAAACCTTTTGTGCACAGACTGTACCATGCTGATGCCTGCTATAATCACCAACACCTTCTAGTCCTACTGGGCTGGTGAGCCGTGCCGTGACGCGCAGAATGGGTGGTACTGAGGTCATGTTAAATACCTAGAGAAACCCACAGCTCCCGCAGAGCTGGCTCCCCCATGCTGTGTCTCTGTGGCCTGAATTCTGGGAATGCAGCGCAAAACTTTCACGGTTTATCCAGCAACATTTCTGATCCAGCATGGGTACAGAGGTTCATCTAAGAAAAGCAACTGCAGTGTTGTCCCCAAGAGCTACGTGGTCACAAACCTGGGCATCTGTATCTGCACTTAGCTAACCTGCTCCCTAAGAGCCAACTGTTGACTGCATGACACAATTTGAGGAAGTGGGATTTGTATTTACAGAGTAATTAACTGAATTAGCCAGTAATCGAATGTTGAATAACCAAAACTTGTTTTCTGGTGAGAACGCGTTATTACCAAATCACAGCTTGGTCTCCAAATGCTGATCAATGTCAAGAAATTATTAGACTTTCGAATTTTTTTAGTACTGCAGCCTAAGCACCTATATTAAAATGTTTGGGGTGGTTTTCTAACCATGAAGATTTAAAAAAATGTAGATACCCAGGTAATCCAGCTAGCCCACCTTTACAAAATATTTAGTTCAGAACTCCAGAATAGGCCCTGTACGCCAATACACCTGAGATTAAAAGACACATAATGTAACAATACCCACATTGCCACACATTTAATCAGTTCTCAACTGAGCAACTTCTGTTACAGAAAACATTTCTAAAGGATAGATTTATACTTACTATACAATAGTAAAATTAGTTTAGCTACAGAAGTTAGTTTCAAATTCAAGTATGAATGCCAGTGATCTTGCAATGACCAGTCAGTCAGAAGTAAGTGTTAGTTCTTGAAATTCAGAAGGGCGTCTACAACATCGCTCAGTGCCTGGTGGTTAGAGCAAAGGAAAGGAGGATGAAGCTAACCTTGACGAAACAGGTGACTTACACTGTTCAAGGAATGAGACACTTAAATTATTATTCTTGTTTAGATTATCTCACAGCAGATTAAGAAAAAAAATTCTACAGTGAATTTTAGATTATTCAATAAAACAGAACTACTATTATACTGCTCTTAAGTCACCCACTCATGAACAAAACACAAGACATTTTCTTCCCAAAGAGGAAACAGTTTGGGTAAAACTAGTTTCAAGTTGTGCAAAGTAAGTGGCATATAAGAACCAATGTTGTTAAATACTCATTTGTATTTGATTCAGAGAACAATATCCATTGCAAACAGCTACTCTTCAATTTAATACTAGCAACAGTGGAAGTTAAATCCTTATAAACACCAACATTTGAGGCATCATTTATCACTGGGGTACAAGCAACACTAAACTAGGAGGTGTAACCAACACAGTACCTTGCATTAAGGTTTCAAAATTCAAGCTCATAACATTTTATGACCCACTGGAAAGTCCATGCAAACTCCAAAGCAACAATATCTAATATGGAAAGCTAATTAAGAGATCTACTGCTACAAAAAACAAAAACTTTCCATCAAAACCTTCTTCATGGACCCAACACCAAATGGTTAATCCCCACTTAAAGACTGTGCAGAACACTGTCATTCCTTGACTGTAGACACTCACGCCTTCTGGGGTGTTTTTTCTACATCAGAGAAAACTACTCTAACAGGGTGATAGTCAATAGGTTGGTAGGAATCAGCAGCAGCCACTGCTAAGTGCACGTACCAAAGCAAGAGAAGTGCAATGAATAGGCCCAGGGCACAGACAGCAAGACAAGGCCTGAGACAAACGGCTGAGGGCACTCCCCAGCACGGCCCAAATTGCCCTGGCTTGTTTCCTTCCAGGACAGATGCCCTCTTCTGTCCTACTAACAGGAGACATTGTCAGGGCAACCCAAGGGGGCCATGCAAGAGAACAGCTCTGGTCCTAAGTCCAGATTCACACAGCTGGAAGAGTAGGAAAGAGTTCCTGAGAGAGCATGTTTTTCAGTTTCAACCGTGGATGGGCTTCCATGGTTCAGCTTCGGCAAAGGAAGAACTGGAGAACCTGACTTGCCATTCCAAAGGATTGCTATTACACACGATCACAATACTCTGTGTGGTATCCATACTGCAGAAGTCTCTGATCCCTTTCATTACTCATCAACTATTTTCATGCTTTAGCATTTCTTTTCCAATTCAAAATTAGTTGCAATACAAATAGTAGTGATAAATTTCAGAGTCAAACCAGATGGAAAAAAATAAAGCATAACTAAAGGACTATCTAATTTTTGGGAACAAGTAAAAACACACTCAAAATTACTACTCAGAATTAGATTATTAAGTAAAAACATCCATTTTCCTTCACCCTTATCTCCAATTCTCTTTATTTTGCAATTACCCAAACCTTAAAAATTATGACACAAGGAAAAGGGGATAATCTCAGGCTAACAAGTTGCTGTGATGTATCCCTTCTAATGAGGAGATGTAAATAATATTTTACTTGCCTGAAAATGCCTTAAGCCATTGTTTAAGCACTACAAGGGAGGCAGCACTGAAAGACTAACATAAACATGCATTTAAATACTAGCACTAAACCAAGATGATCATTAACAGTTAAATTCTCAAGCAAAATTTTAGTTATGTATCTTTAACACATGATCATTTTTTTAATCAATAAAAGATACTTATTTAAAAATGCCAGTTGATGTTTAAACCCTACTACTTTAACAACTTCTCCTGAACATATGTGAAATGCATGAAGAATTGCCTATTTTGTCAAGAGCTGGCAATGCTTTTCTCTACTGAAGTAACTGCCAACCCATTTAAACAAGCACTTTCATTTTTCACTGTGAGTTAAAAAAATTTTCTTCAGATGACAATAATTAATCTATCGGTGAAGTCCCATTAAAAATGTATTTCAGATACTCACTTAAACTGAAACATTGAGGAGCATATACTCTATTTCCAAAATGTTTTGCTTTGTTACAACTACTGCTTTTAAGTCCAGACTGAACTGAAATTTCAGAATTATTGCATCAGTTATTTTTATTATTTTTTTCCATTATGATATAGAGTAGTAGCACAAACCCCATTTAAAAAATAACTGGCTTTCCACTGTGAATTTTAGAATATAGCAAAGTGTGTCAGTCTTGGTAAACACTGACTTTTCTGCAAGATTCTAAGATACACTCCCTTGATTTACCCTCCCTGCATTTTAAAATACATTTTAAGAACCCCCATTCACCCCACCACCTGGGGAAAGAAAACAATGAAACACAGGAACTATGAATTTCAGAAACCAAATTTCAGTATTTGCCACTGTTTTACTATGCACAGATGCTGGCAAATAACTTCAATTTAGCCATATGTAACACACTATAATACTTGCTTGCATCCAACGAATAAGAATTAAAGGTCAAGCAGTGATTTAAAACAGGTATATACCTACACTTCATAAGTTATTTTTTCCCATTAGGTAAGAAGATTCTTTCTTCATAGCTAATGCCTTGCACAGTACTATTCTAGTTCAACGGAGAAAATACCTTCCCATTTTTCTTCCCTGCAGTTTAACACCTGAAAGAAGCTCAATTAATTTGCTTTATGAAGCATATTTATTAAAGACATCTAATACACTATTCTCATTTACAGTCATGTTAAAACATGTAACTAAAAAGCCTCTGAGTTCAAGACAACTGGATCAAATTTAGCCAGGGTCTTTTATTTCATCATATTATAGTCCAGTGAAAGCTATTTTGGGAAGAGAGAGGGACAAAGATGGAACAGAACTGTTTTGGCCATACAATTATGAGAATACTGCTATTATTCAGGGATCAGGAAATAGGAAGCGTCACAAAAATTACTTCCTTACCTACATTTGTTAGAAATAAAGGAAAGATCTTCTTGATCTCTGGTATAAATGCTTATGATGCCAAAATATTGGATGGCTTGAATCCAGGATATTAAAATAGTTCTCCCTTTTGAAGTCCAAATTCTGCATGTTTTTTTAATATTGATATCCCTTACAAGTCTAGAGATCAACAACAGTTTGTTTTACTCCACTGCTCACTCCACTAGCCTAAAACCAGATATATATACTTCTTACACAGAACTGAGTTATGCAGTTGTTTTGCATCTTTTGTAATTCCTTTCGCTAATGTTGGCAATGCTTCAGGAGTTATTTTGGGAAGTAAAAGACATTGGGAACCCTTAACAGCCAAACTGATTACAGTATTTTTCACATGCCCTTAAAACTAACATTTGTCTTCAAAATTTGACATGGAAAAAAGTTTGTGCTATAAAACGTGTAAGTGAAAGTCAGAAAAATATGAATCTTACAGTACCACCGGAGTTAACACTAGTTAACACTAAACAAATCAAAGCATTTGCTGAAAGCAATGTTGAACTTGAATCATACAGAATTTACACCTTCCTTGTATACAAAATATTCACATATCATGTGAAAGAAAGAAACTAAACAGGAAACCCACTCTCGTATTTATACAAGCTATTTTACATAACAATAGAAACTTTTGATTTTATACAGTAAGGCAACGTATAGGATTTTATAAGATTATATAAGCTTTTATACAGGTAAGGCAAGAAAGAAAACAACTTGCTTTTCTTCTTTAAAAGACATGTCCACGAGCAAGTAATAAGTTTTGTTTGACATGTCCAAGGGTTTGGCTTTTTTGATTATTACTGGAATGTCCTTTGTCGTAAACCACACAGCTTCAGATTCTGTTGACATTACTTTTAAGAGCTCAGAGATCTAGCAGATATATTCCCTCTAAGTAAACCATGTGTTGTTACATTCAACCAGACACTTTTTGACTGCCAACTCTCCAAAACATGAACATACACTATGAAAAATATCTACTAGCAAGGAACAAACACATTTCAAGAAAGAGGAAAGGTGCAGACTCACATATTGCAGATTTATCCTGTGACATCAGAAGGTTTTTCCCCTCTTTTCCCCTTTTTTTTAGCACCTTAATAATATATATATAATGCTCATGATTTCTCACCTATTCAGCATCAGTATGAACTAAACACTATTACTGGCACTGATGATTTCCTAACAACTAAAAATCCCCAAATTTGCTTAAAAGAAAGTATCATCACTTATTGAAAGTTTCAGACCTAAAAACACAGGGTGTTGCTGCAGAACAAAAACATTTACAGTATATTACAAAGAAGGGTAGAAAACACGATGATGGGAGAAAAAAACAGACTATGCTGCTTTCATTCATGTAGCAGTGATGTCAGTGCCTGCAATGGTAGTTGCTCTGACCTGTAGAGGCTCAAAGCTGGTGTGTTTTCACAGAAATCTCTATAAAAGAGCCTCTGGCAAATCACTAAAATATCCACACAAAATGCCTTAGTAGGATAGCCAGTTCAAGAATCTATAGTGAAAAAGGCTGAAAGGAGGTGGGGAAGGGGCAGGTGTCTTAAGAAGAGAAAAACATCTATCCATCAGAATCATAAACAGTCTTCAGAATGAGCATATTCGTGAAACAATCCAAGTCAGACTGCAGAGCCAAAAACAAACACATCTTCTGCACTGGTAAGAAAAACAACAGGATTAAACCCAGAGCCTAAGCTCACATTTTACAGCATTGGGAAATGGCTTTGAAAAACTGACAAAAAACTTAATCAAGCCACTTCCCCAAGACTTGCATACTGATAGCAACTATAAATAGCTGGAGTAGCATTGTTTAACAAGCCACAGCAAGATGGTCCATGTCTGAAAGTGGAACGTTTATTTTTTTTTCCAAGTCCTCCATTATTACTGCAGTAGTCCTTCAGTTCAGCAATCAATTTTCTATATAGTACTATCACCCTACAGACCACAAACAATGTTTTTAATATCCACACATCACGTACTAAAATGCTAAGAACAACCAGGGAAACAAAGACAAAATAATGCCCCATGGCATGCAACTATATTCCAAATTGTGTAAAAACAGCTATAGATTGGGGGTGGGGGTGAAGGGGAGGTTTGGTAACCTTTTTTAATTTGCAAGACTGAAGAAATAGAGTATCTTATTACTCTCGCCTGCTAGAAAATGGTGCCTGTATTTCGGTAAAATAAAGCTGTTGACGTGTGCAATTGTGGTCATTATTAGGGCGATCACGTTGTTTTCATTCATTCATTCAGGATTTGCTAGAGGATGTCAGCTTCTGAAGCAGCAGCTGGCTTGACCTGGAGGAGGGGGAACGAATTCTTTGCAGTGCATACAGATTACAGGGTGCATTTCTTGACAGACCGTTTATGATTTTATACACTGCACTCACTAAACCAAATCAGGCTCTGTGTGCTGCTGACGCGGCTCACCAGGAGGCAAGCTCAAACAAGTTTAATGACAGAAAAGTCATTCAGTACTAATTTATAGTCTGATTTATTAAGGCTAAAATAGCCCACAGATGAAGAAGACTGAAACCACTTTCTAAAATTAAAATTTCCCCTCCAACAAAAAAATTCTACACAATCATGAAGTACTTCACAGCTTTGCAGTATTTTCCTTGCTTGCAGGTAACTGCCCACACTCCTCCCTCTTCAATACACCTCAAGCCTAGACCTTATACACTGCACCACTACAGTGTTTTCCTCCGGGTTCCCATAATTAAATAACTTAGTGCTCATCATCAGCACCATCACTACTCATATGCACCGATGTTTTTGGTTTTCCTAGTTTCCCATTAGCATTTTCCAGAGGTTTAAGAGGCAAAAGAGGAAATCTACATTTAGCGCTCCATACAGTGGGAAAAATATTATTAAATTTTAAATAGAGCTTGAATGAAGCAAAACCCCAGAACCTCAGTTCCATTTTCAAGCACACAAAAACCTCTGCATAAATAGACTGTCTTTTTGCAAAATACATTACGAAGTACCTCTGGTCAGATTAAAACACAACCAATTAGGTCAACTGCATAAGCAGATGCATAGAGCACATTAACTCCATTTGTAACTGGCAGTGACATTTTGCTCATTTATAAAAAATGCTGCCCCTGACCTAGGGCTATTCTGCTGACAGATCAGCCCAAGTTACAAATACTACAGATAGCAAGGTTTTACTACACATAAAGACTGAAGAGGGAAGTGGGAAGAAGGCAAGATTCCACAGCTACAACACATGTTGGCAACCATCGCAGATCACAATTTGCCACAGAAATGAAACACAGTAAGACTTATGGAAGGGACAGATAAAGCAAGGGGTATTGAACCACATAAAACGTTCCCAGAAAGAGATGATGTGCAATACCTGATAGCTACAGCAGGACAACATAAAAAGCGCATTTAGTCCAATTCATTCAACTGCTAAAGTGATGGGGAAAGGCAGAAGGGGGCAGGGGAGGTAAGATGGCCACTGCCACTTTAACACATTCAATAATTTAACAGACAACCTGACGCAGGTTAAGTTGGACTTGCTGGAAACCAATTTTACATTTTAAACTTTACAGGCCTATTTTGGCTACACTGGGGGTTTGGTTTGTTGTGGGTTTTGTTACAGCCTCAAGGATTCAGTGTTAAATATCACATGGAGACACACTTTTTTGTTTTTAAGCATCTCAACATGGGAATTCTGTTGTTTCGGAGTTTGTGCTTGAAAACATCACATCTTTTAACCTATGACGTTACAAAAATTCAAGTCTTTTAAGAAACCGAGCTCTGCAAAAAGGAAGAGCGTTTGAGGCTTGGTTTTAATACACACTTCAGAAAGGGGTTGTGACACCCCAGATATAAATCTAACCCATTAACAACCCTACTAAATAGTTACAGCTGGAGACGGGGAAGCGGGTTCATTTTAGGCTCGTTCCCCTGTTACACACCTCCGCTGCCGGAGTCCGAGCGCAAGGGTAGGAAGCAGCAAGAGCACCGCCGTCGGAGACCCCGACTGCTTCCACCCCGCGGAGCGGCCGTGCTGGGCGGGGGGAGCCGCCGGCGGCCTCCGGGCTCGGCCCCGCTCCGCTCCTCCCGGGGCCGGCGCGGGTGGGGGCAAGGGGGGGATTTTCCTACGCAGGATCTCCACTTCGCCCGAGAAGGAAAATGACATTTCAGGGGTCGCCTCCCCCCATCCCGGGGGAAGGCGGCGGGACGAAGTGCTTTTTGCCCCGCTGCCTGGCAGTGGAAACCCGGGCACGACACCTGTCCCGGGAGCGGGGGCTTTAGGGCTCACCCTCGCCCCCCGACCCGCTCCCTAAGGCTCAGGCGGGGCTCCTCCCGTCGGGCCGGGAGTCCCCGATGTCCCACCCCCACTGGCCCAGGCGGAGGGCAGGGCGCAGCCCGACAGCGGGAAGCAGAGCCCGGTGTGCCCGGAGGTTGGGCGGCCCCCGCCCGGCCAGCACTCCCGGGGGGCAGGGAAGCGGGACCGGCTTTCTCCCGGTGCTTTACCTCTGTACACCGGGGAGCTGGGGCTCCGTCTCTCAGGTGAGCTGCTCCTCCTGCTGCCGCCGCTCTCCGGCGAGCACCGCTGCCTGCCCTTCACCCTGCCCGGCTCCACTCCGCCGCCGCCCGCCGCCAGCGGCGGCGTCGCGCTGGGCGGCGGTGGGGGGCTGCCACCGCGACCCCCGCCGCCGCCCCCCAGACCCGTGTTGCTGCCCACCGAGGCAGAAGGGGACCGGGTCGGGCTGTGCTGGTTGCCCCGCAGGAGCTGGTACGGGACGGTCGCTCGGATGGGCTGCAGCAGCCGGCT